>JAODTK010004665.1:0-235774 GCA_026419785.1 Sclerodactyla briareus | reverse complement strand
CTAACAAATTGCAACTCACACACGTACAGATCACTTTCGGGCAGTGCAACCGAAGTTGTTCACCTAGTCTCTACAACCCCTCCCACGCACAACAAGTAATTGCAACCACACATGACTATTGTGACAACATGCACAATTTTATTATGTGTTTATTGAGGTGTTTAGATCCTCATCTTCTTTTCACACACACAATATTCCTTATTGGATTAGACAAAACTTTAGTTTTGTCGAAATGTGGTGTTCGGCCATCAGACAAACTAGAACTGAGCCTGATTTACACTGAATGTGATTTTTTGCATACGTTCTGCGTTGATACTTCTTTATCGATTCATTGTATCAGTTGACATGTCTTTGAAATATGCTATCATCCGATGATGTTTAACCACACATCAACATATGCTTATATGCAGTGGGGTTCATTAGGGTTTTAGGATTCCTGCATGATTGAAGCTCCCAATATCTCCGGAGCTGGTTGAGAGATACATTCCACAACAATCACTGCGATCCCAGACTAAACATCCGTCTGGGAGAACGGAGTTTAACGCGCTGACAGGCTTTGGAGGTGCCCCCCGTCTTTGGAAACAAACCAGGTGATTCAAGGGCCCTGCAATCACTCGGACGTTCAACAATTGGGGTATTATCAAGAGAGCTTCTCAAGACCCATCCAGTCTTCCTCATCAAACAGGTTAATCGCTTCTAAAAATTGGCCTTCCTCCACAAACCTTTTTTGAAAATTGTGGAAATCCTCCCATTATGGAGCATAAGTCCTACTTGATCACAGGATCAGGCCACATGATTGTCTCCAATTTTGCCAAATTATTTTTTCTCATGGCATATCTGGAATTCCCTCTATTTGGCTGTAATTTTGGCTGCCATCAAAATAATCAGCGAAGTGCGCAATTTTTCTTCTCTATGTAACCTATCAAATGTTAAGAAGGGCCATGAAAAGTTCAAGAAGTTGGTCTGGGAGAGGATCCTGGAGAAGGTGAAGGGGGGTGGACAGATATACCTAGTGGATATTGCACTAGCATCCAAACTGTGATCTTAGCCTGCCATTCAGCTCACTATTTTCCATGGATGTATAGACCATGTAATTGCTAGCAACTTATTATCCATACCTCTTTCACTTGGTTGCTTTTCCAACATACCCTCACTCTCCAGTCGATTGATGAGCCCTCATGGATACAGTCACCTCCACACTGATCCGTTGGCGAACGGCTGGCACCTATTAAAAATAGAGCAATGATTTTTAACTTTTAGATTTAACTTCAGCGGGAATTTCTCTCATCTGGCACTGACACAGTGGATGATACTGACTGCGCATACATGCATGGGATCTCTCATGACCACAAACAACATTACAAAATCAAATTTGCAGGTGGTTCTGTATGAATTTTGCACATTTCCGTGAATTAAATAATTTGCAATGGCCTACACGTATTTGTCAAATTGCCTTTGAGGAAGCCATCCAATCTTTTTTTTCTGCAGGTCTACAGGCCAGCGATTAACTATTACAATCAATCGATATTCTGAGTGACATTACAGCTGTGGAGCCGAGTCGTTTCGACTCATATTAGGCCCTAACCATTCGAGACCTATGGACAGCGACAACAGAGGGCTCTGAAGCTTCTCATTGAAACACGCCATTAGGGACCTCCGATTGTCTATTATGCCCATCATCAGCAAAGACAATAGAGCTTACAATAGAACAGTTAATCCTGGCTATTCCTGAACCTAAAGCTCCCTAGTGGGAAAGCTCGCTGCATTGTAACATATCCTTCTTACCAGTGAACACGCAACAACATCCTGTCACCGCACATTGACCCAGGCCACCCCCTCATCTGCTGGAGTGCAGGAAAATGCCTTCATAGTCTCCATGTATGTCATGTAGTGGCCATCACTTGTCTTCTTGACTTGAAGAGGGCGGATCCAGCACATATTGCGCATCCGCTGTGATCCCATAACGTCCGAGTCAAAGACATGACTGACAGGACCCTTCTGGGAGTAGCTACATGTCCACTTATACCTATTCTGATGGTGATCTTCACCCAGTTCTCGAACACAGTAGCTCCTCACAAAGTTGATCTCCTCTAGTAATGGATCGTTGGTCTCTTCAATGCCTTCCTGGTTGCTGACTTTACTTCCTCACCGACACTCCCATAGTTTTCCAGCGTCCACTGACGCGTGGTCAAAATTTATATACAACCTGAGCTATTGGAGGATGTGCCACTCTAGTACTCTGCCAGTAGCTTGGCTCTATGGCAACGTCAAACACAAGTGCTATTTCTGACGACGTCTTTCTCGGATAACCCGGGCGTCTGTGACAGTGGCGCGTCTGGTTAAACGGCATGCTGGGTAGAGTAAACAGAGGTCAGCTTTGACAATCGTGCCCAGAGGTGTTTCTATCAGGTTCAAAGCTGACTGACCTTGTCCGTAGGTCGTCGTGCAAAGCACATCTAGCTTCAATCTTTCGAAAAGTCGTGTCGGAAATAATAATAACTGCTGAGGACTCTCAACTGCAATGTTCCATGATTCCCCAAGAGGAAAGTTGTGATCTGGCACATTCGACCATCGTTAGGCTGGATACCATTCTCTTGATCTGGCTGTAGTGGCTGAAAGCAAGTCTCCCGACATTAACCTTGTTCATGTAATCATTGGAAATAACCGCACACTTGTCTTCATATTCCATCACGATTTCCATTCAGTAACGTCCCTAGCAGCATAGATTGTGGACCAGTGTTGCTTCCTCTAACATCATCTTCATGGTTGCGGACACTTGCATCCACCACACCCAAGTATCTTTTGCTTGGCATTGACTGCCTTGGATGGCGCCTTCAGTGGACGTCCAAGGGCACTCTTCGAGTATAGGCTTTCTTGCTGTGTTTAGGGGTTCGAAGTTGCTTCACTGAGGGGTGTTAACAGCTCCCATAATTTTCTCTAAACCTGTCTGGTGAACTGCAATATGCGATGCTGTCATAAATGTCATTTTAGGAGCTCGGCAGCATTCTAACGGCCCGGATGGAAGTTCAATAGGTTTTAGCTAGCAATGTTTCTTTTGCACAACCAGCACACCCCAAACATTTAACTTTGTGGATTCAAAAGCACTTTTCTTATTGCTTCTTCCATAAATGACACACAATAATCCACATCCTACACCAAGTCTCCAGTATGACTCATCTGGAGTTGAACTCTGGATCCAAGTTTGATGTGAAAGTAATCAAATTTTTTTATTATTTTCATTCTTTCATTTTCTTTGGTGCATTTTGAATATTCAGGTAGCAAGTAGCCAGGTGGCAGTGATGAAGTTAAAATGTGGTACGATGACTGCAATTGACACAGCACCATACCACCTTTCTTAATGCCAAGTTCAACACATGTTTGCTTGCCCATGCACATTGAATACCTGGTATTTAAATTGCATACCCTAATATCCAGGAATACTTCTTCAGCTGTTATCAGTCAGTCATAGTGCATATGCTAGAACATCAATTTTGTATCCAGTTCCCCAATTTGACATGGGTTGCCTCATGGGACCAGCGGGGACTGTGCATGGTCCATGCTCTCTCTAACTGCTCCTGGGGCAATTGGCATTATTCCCGTTCCATGGGACCATCCAAATAAGCAGGCTATCACCTAGACCAGCACATGAAAAACTAGATTAATATTGAGAAATTAATTACCTGAATCTTAGTGAATTCTGTAGCTGCTATCAGTGCTCGTCTCCAGAGACAGGTTGCTGTGGCGACAGCTGGTTTTAGCTCAGACAGGTAAGGATCGGTCACTGGGAAGTCTGACGTTGCTTTCTGTGAGCATGTACCAAGTAGAAAGTTCTAGTAATGTTATGTAAGAAAATTAGAGATGTATATGGAAAGGCAGGAAATGGAAATGATTTGTCCACATTGCCACTGGACGAAAGATAGTAGGGTAGGTAACGAGTCTTAGAAATCCATCGGGTATCATCTACAAATCTACTAACACAGGCTACCATCAAGCTTCCGACATGTTATGGCAATGGCTAGACTCCCAGCGCAAGATAGACCAAATTTATGCATGATATATAAACAAGTCACAGCATGACCCCAGTGAGTAACCTTACCTATTTTGTCTTCATGTTTCTTCAGTCTCCTGTAGGGTTCTAAAGCTTTGTCGACAATGTCTGATCATAGCCAAAATTGGTTGTTTTCCCTCTTCAATCCGAGCTGCTGGGACTCCTCCCGCCAAAACGTTTATGCTTCCCCCCCGCCTGTCTTGTCTGGTACTATGCAAACACCAACTAGTGGTTATCACTGATAGGGGACAGCACAAACAGACACAAGCTTATTAAAGAGTCAAGAGTTGGAGATGATGATAAAGAATTTTCACCATCACCAGAAAACACCCACGGAGACCATGGATTCCGCATAGTGAGACTAGATGCATTCCAATCTGGAATGGTTCTGGGCCAAAATGACCAACCGAAGACGTTGGTAATAACAATATGGTCATTTGCTATAGTTAGTTTGTAACTCCACGAAATCAGAAACCAGTTAAGCCAATATGTCGTTGATATAATATGAAACAGCTTGAGTCTTGCATGCACCTTCTCCTGTAAAGTAGGTCAGGCAAGATGTTGCAGGAGCCTTGCGACATTCGTTGACTGGCGGTGATCCTTGCAAACAAATCTGGCAGCTTGTGCTAAACCATTTCCAGCCCCTAATTTTACAAGCTTTGTATGGACCCCAAACCGAGGAGCTATATTCTAAACAGAAACGAACCAGAGACTCATAAGCAATGTCTTTCGTTTAGTATCACAGTCATACAGAGTCTACGGATCAATTGAGGATCTTGCAAGCTCTACCACTTCATTGTTTATATGAGTTGACCATCAGAGCTTTGAAGTGATGGTCACTCCAAGATAGGGATGCTCTTTCACTAGTTCAAGGGGAGTATTGTCAATTAATATTGGAATGGTATACAACTTGCCTCTTGTTGGCTGACAACCATCACTTGCATTGATGCATCCGATCGATCTCTACAGGGACTGATATGCTCCCACTTCCCACCCACAGGGACTTCTATGATCCCCCTCCCCTCCTACGGAGACTATATGCCCCCTCTTCCCACCACAAGAACTTCTTTGCTTCACCTCCCCTCCCAGGGGAGGTGGAACATAGTAGTCCATGCCGGAGTGGAGGGTGAGCATAGGTCCTGCGGGAGGGGAAGCACAATGTCCCTGTGGGCGGGGGAAAGAGGGAGCATAGTAGTCCCCGTGGTAGGAGGAGCATAGTAGTCTCTGTTGAAGAGGGAGCATAGAAGTCCCCATGGGAGGACTGCCGGAGAGGAGTGGTGCATACAATCGTGTTGTGAGCCTCTGCAGTATCTTAAGTAGATCTATGATTGTATTGTAGCACGTTCTGCCAGCAAACTCTGACATAATTTTGTTGTAGTTGTGAAGATATGCACAATTTATCATAAAATACCAAAAGCACTGTGCCCTATTCCCTGCAAGTTATCACTCTGGCAACATTTTTCAAGTTCTCCCATTTCCTTTGCAGGGACTAATGAGATTCGGAGACAAAAGTTCCTAAGACACAGGGGGAGTTCCACATGAGTAGTCAAATGTTCTGTGTTCTCATAGCAGTTTTGAAAAATGGCTTTACCACATGAACAAAGAGTGTGCCGCTTACCAAAAGATCACCCGGACAAAAAAATGACAAAAATAGTGAAAAAGTATGAATTATTGCTTTCTCATGACCCATTATGTGATGACTTCAGTGTAGACAGTGATTAGTAAGGCTCGCAGTTGTCAAAAAAAGCTATATTCACATTCCTAATTCACATTGGGCATATTGTCTAACAGTGACATGACCTCAATTTTAATGCCGCACCAAGCTGGCATTCACAATTGATCCACAGAAGTTGACCAGTGGAGAACACTGCAGGTTGTATTTTGCTGAGCAAACCTGATATTGTAACAGTGGTCATTAGGTAATTACACACTGGAAAGAACTCCATTCCACCCCTTACTCCAGTAGAAAGTTAAGGTTCCTACAGAATACAACAAACCTCTGACAGAAACTCCTTAAACTGCTGTACTGCTTGGTTATATTTTACAAAAATTCAACTCTTGCAACAAACTGCAAGGCCTTGATAAAGGCCCCTCCCTACCTACTGCACCCACTTACCTCCCTGCAGTTATAGCAAACATGTTTGCTTGGAGCCTGTTCCTCCGACATGATCTTGTAACAGACTGCTGCTGCCAAATACACAGAACTCACACTTGATCATCAAGCCATCATCCTGTTGGGATATATAAACGAATATCGAGCATTATTTGCAAGAAGTGAATAACCTTGGTATATTACAACTTGTTATCTGAAAAAAGCAATATTTGTCTTTGGGCGTGTTTCAGGATTACAATGATTGATAAAAAGACCTGTTTTGCTGATTATGAAACCAAGCTGATGCAGAAAAGCATTTTCCAGTTCTGACTCTTCATAGTTGCAGTTTCCATTTAACGAAGCACTTCATTCTTTGATGTGTAATGCTGCTTCACTACAAATGCAGCTGTTAAAGATTATTTTAATTTTGAGAAAAGTGTTCAAGAGGTGTTCTGTATTCATGAAATTATGACTCTGGACTTCACTATTCAGCCTAAAACAGCTCAGTAATTCCTTGAACACCACCATCTGGGTGTCTCAACTATTATAGAATTCAATAGCCCTCCCCTCAACAATAGTATGTACCCATCAAGTGAAGCAAATGCATCAAGTTTGATCATGATCAGAGCATGCATGATTAGGCCTCCAGTCTATGATAGAGACTCATTCTTAGCCCAAGTAGTCCCATATCACATGATGAGTCATTGTCTGGAATCTGGATCAGCTCAGACCGCTAATAGCACAGATAGACAACATTCACTGGGCCTCTATATCGTGCAGAGGCTAGGTCCAGTTGCAGTCCCAGAATGGGACTAATAGGCTAAATAGAGGGGGGCATTGTGTAAGTATGAGAGGTTGAGGAGCGAAGTAGACCTATAATCTCACCTGATGAAGTCTAAGTGTGATACCAAGGTGATGTTTATAAGCTGTGTTTTGATGCACGCGGTAGAGAACAATCTTATTATCAAGTCATGTTCCAATTTCCAAACAACACTCATAACTGTTTCAACACTCGTAATGATATCTTAACAAATTTTCTCTCAAATTTTTCCTCTTTGGAGGCCAGGACAAACCTAGTGAACACATTTTGAGGTTTGAACCCTTGATTGGGTCAAGTCTATGTAATCAGATCTCCAAAACCTGTCAATAATGTGAAGTTTTAATAGATTTTTTAAGCGCCTCTTATCTTGACCATTCGGAAAAAGGTTCTCGAAATGAAAACACCAGGTTTAGGTTTTTAAAACTAGTATGCAGCGGTGCTTATAATAAAATAATATAACTATTAAAAATATATTCAACACCGTTTGTAAAGTGCATATACATACTAAAAATGGGAAGAGGTGCATGATTGTGTTTAAAAATGCGGCACCTGCCACCACCATGCCTGCGTGCATGGAAACAGGTACCAGGCGAGTGGCCCGCCCCACCCACGTGAAAGAAAACAAGCTTCAGGCGACAGCCCACAACTTTGATGCTGAACTTTCTCGATCGAAGTGTGCATCTGTTGTAGCTTCAAGAGGACAGCTGCAAACACTTGTTAGGTAATTCTATCCTCCTCTCAGCACATTTTCGGCTGTTATTATATATATGTTTCTTTAATTCTCAAATGAAAAAGCACTAAATAAGTCCAGTTAATCAACTATTATCTCTTATCATGCTGAACGACATATATGGGAAAACAGTGTGCAACTGGCTATTTTCAGGAAAAACCAATATCCGTTTGAATGTCTTTCTTCTTGTACAGTATTTGCAAGTATTGCTGAACATACTTTGAACAGCAAAGATTTCAGAAGGATAGCTCTATGGATTACAAATTTATTTCGGAAATTTTTGTAATGAAATCTGTAATTCTGCCAATATATGCAAATTCGTATAATTTCGGAAAAATGCACTACATCCACCCGTGTGCTGATAAAACTTTTGTAAATTACCTTCATGTAAGTTGTTGAATAACAAATTGCATCAATTACCATGGCATTCTATCCATGAAACGTAAAACCTCCTTGTTTTATATGTAAATGATATGCTAATGAGACTGAAATAAAATTGAACCTCCTCGTTCATATGAGATGATGTGCTCATATTGTTGTAATCATTGTTTCACCATTTTTTTTATAATTTGCTTGGTAATCCATAGATGATGTTGGCACACAACAGCATATGGTTACCACAGCTATCTTCCCACCCCTTTTACCTCTATACCCCCTCCCCCACTAAATACTGAACTTTCAGCAGTGACGAATCAACATCAGGTATTCTTGGTCCATGCGGTTCCATGAAATTGGGCCAAACCACAATCGTACTCCCGTCCCTTCATCCTAATCCGCATTTCCACCTGCCCCTCTAACGGATGAAGGCCTAACTTAGCCTCTTCATCGCTACCACTAGAATTACCACTTTCTTCTGCACTTGTCCTGCCCAAAGTCTTCATTTTCGTGTCCGAATCGGCATCAGCTTTCTAATCGCGCCCTACAATCAACTCCTCTTCCGCAGATGCGAATCCGACTTTCTTCTGAAGTTTTCACACACGATATTCTCGAAAAATTTCAATGGGAGCAGCTCTTTGTTTGTGCAGAGTGCAGATTACGTATTTATAGAAGAGGTCTACGCCCCCGATTCGCTGGAAGCTAGATGAGGCGGGGATCCCTAGAATTGCCTGTTTTGCACCGGCGGCTGAGTCGCCCTCCCGTTGCTGACGCGATTGCGCGTGGCGCAGCCGCCTCCCGCGTGATAAGAGTTAAGACAATAATTAGGCCCCATACAGCGTCCCAATTTCTACTGTTAAACAGGTTCCGATGTGTAATATGTATGTTTCCTACAACACGCATATACTACTCGACTTATGCACTGCCTCGCATCATACACACAAACATTGTGTCATGTGCTCAATATGTTTTTGCGTGGGAGAGGGAAAATGTTACTTCCGAAATCCCAGTATGTTATTGCATATTCTAATGATAGCTTGTGGATGGAAGTATTGTCAGTTACTACCTTGCGCTAGGAGCACAATTATATGTAGTACATGCGGACTATTCACTTTTCATCTGGGCAAGACAGCGCAGTCCATTGCTTTTCCCGTTGATATAATGACTCCATGATTCAAACCCACAGTGAGTCACTTGGGAGGACAATCAAAGCAATCAGATCAGTCTTCAGGTTAACGGGGGAAGAGGAAAGTCTTACTTCCCACATGCAAAAGAATCAATCTTACCTCAGCCAAATCCACATGAGAACTTAAAACGGATATTCCTCTTCATTTGGAGCCTCTGGAGTGGTACAACAGCAGCCCATCAGATGTAGTGGCTTAGGAAAAAGAAATTGCAGGGAAAGGGTTTCCAAAAGTCACTGTGTGCAGGGTCGAGGAAGCAAAACTGTATCCATTAGTTCAAACCCTAATTTCATCAACATTTCGTTGCAAAGTGATTGTACTTCAAAAGTTGTGAGTTGGGGATCCCCATGCCTATTGCACAACACCAGAAAAATCCTATTGATGCAATAGTTTATGGGACGTATGAGTTAAACAACCTAGCATTTCCTATGTATTCTATTGTTTTTATGTATTGAAAATTGACATCGCTCAAACGCTTCTGACCCAAAATTATGGGCAAATATACATATAAATCAGCATGGTGAACCGTGCTCAAAACCCGTTGATTCTTCAAGGAGAAAATAACATTCGATTTTGGAATGAAAAAAAAGAAAAACTGCTGGGTTGTAATGCTGTTATTTGTCATTTTCATTGCGGACGTTATAGTGAGTAATACAGCGAATATACATATTGATACTTCAAAAATTTTGGGGGGGGTCTATTAATCGGCAAAACAGATGTCATTCAAAAATACGGATCGGACAACGGGTTAGGATTTATCTTCTTTAATATGAATAGAGTCATACTTCATCCTTGCAAAGTCCTTCACTCACGTCTTCTTGTATAGCATTTTACTTGTTTTTGCTCTTTGTTATAAAAAATGAACATTCCATTTAGGTAAACAGTAATCGGCAGTCTCCGTTATTCCCATTGTGTTGGGAGACAATATTGCTCACTTTGAACATCCCCATCCTTATATTCCTCAATATAAAACTGATGAGGCATTACGGGCTGGCCTGGGGGGGGGGGGCTCTCAAGAGGAACATCGTGCACTGGGGCTCAGGCATCCTGAGTCCTTTTCGAGGTGACTGAAAAAAAAATGAACAATGAACATGATAATCTTTATGAACATTTTTTTCTTTTTACAATGTGAGACTACAGTCAGTAGAATGCTGCATTCTAGCTTCATAGTACTTTCCCTAATGGCACATGAACCGTACCCGTCACTCCTCATGAAACATTCAATACCATAGGTAAAACTCAGTCGACAGCGCCATATAATCTGCCACCACGCCTATAGGCAACAAAGCAGTTTTGGCAGAATTAACGATTTGTGATTGTTGAGGCACGCCCTCTATTATGGCCACTCCATACAGTTGGATAGTAGATCGCAAACAAACTTCTCAAAGTATAAACACATGCCTGCAGGGTACTGAGACTGTAGAGTAAAATTTACATAAAGTGGCGTACCACTCATCATGTGTTACAGGATTGTGGGAAGGGGGGGGGGGGGGGGGGAGGGGGGGGGGGAGGTTGTGCGCTTGCAAGGGAGGGAGCTAGGAATACTCTAAGTGCCTTAAGAAAGAGATTCAATTCTGAAAGAAATGTAGTACTTCTGTAACTTTGATGACTGCATCTTCTTTGCCCACAGTCCGAGTCTACAGAGTCGAGAGATCTACACCGTATCTGTGCGTTGTGACAATGCGATAGACTCAAAGAGTTAGGCACATGTGGAGATAATGCCAGCTGGCTATTATTCTGGAAGATGTTTAAGTGGTTCGCCGTCCAGACTTCTACTTAACGTACTTTCAATCGTTATGCTACACAATCTTTTTTAGATTTCCGGCTGAACCAGGGAGGAAGAGGGTCTGTGTGGTAACAATTGTCATGAAATCTAGTACATTTATCACATACCTTCTCAAGTCGAAAAAAACCTATTCCTAAATAGCGTCATATCGAAAAATGGAAGGAGTCGTACGATATAAATACGTTGAGCTCAAACGATTAAATAGGAAAATGTGATATCAAAATGCCGGGAAGGGCTTTTCCACAGTGGAATGGTTTGGCAAATAGCGAATCAAGTCCTTCATCCATGCGGGAGGGTGTTGTTCCAGCCATCATATTAATGGGCCCGGTATAATCGGCCTGAACCAATAATATTGATAATGCACACACGATATCGTTTATTGTAACGGCCCTTAAGCCAGTTTGGAGGTGCAGCATGGAGATGCACAGCTTGTACATTTGTGATAACTGTCACAGAGCAATCATGAAGCTGGCATTCTTTGGAAGCAGTTAAGCTAGTTCGAGGAGGTGCAGCATGGATTGCGCAACTTGTCATTTGTGATATGGCAACAGAGCAATCATGTCTGTAGAGTACACTGTGCGAATTATAAAATAAAAACAAATCATTCTGATAATTTCCAAGCAAACCATCAGTCTCTCAAGGCAAGTATTATAAAGCAAATAAGCCCCTACTTATCCCCACATACACGCGGCATAGTCAAGGGTTCCACAGCCCATCAAGGCTGCAGCTCCAAAACACACATGCGATTATTTCATGCAGATAAAAGACCACATACCACTGACTTCAAATTCCCTAAAACTGCTATCATGGATGATTGAGTTTTTATAAACACCCACCCCCACCTCATAAAAGTACAATTGGTCAGTGATGACAATCACTCAAATGATACGATCATCCAAAAATTGACTCTTCTAAAAACACTTTGGGTATAGGAATATCTACTAGAGCCTGCTGAGACATGAGATCCCCAGATAATCACGGACCCCAATTTTCAGAAGACACTTCATGAGCTAGAGTTAGAGCTATGCATTGGTCGCCCTTGCCCCATAATTTAAAGAGAATTTATTGCTAATTTATGGGAGGTTATGCAATCTCCCCACGCTTGTGGAGTCAAAGGACCCCACCGGTAAATTCAAACCTGGGGCCCTGGTTGATTTAACATTTATGAACTAACCAATAACCAAGTATACAGTATATCTCCCAACCTTATCTATGAGAGGACAATAATTTTTAATTTTTACCTAAAAGCGCATTATTCCCCTCCAATGTCTATCACATCAAATCCCTCAATCAAACATCTGTATGAGAAGCAAGTTTGAAGCTGTCCTATGATCCCATGTAATTATCCATCAAGGAACAAACCAGTGAGAGCCAGAAAGGAAAAAGTTACATACTGTGGAGAAGGTAGGGTAGACTGACGGTGGCCGATCACAAATGAGCTAACAATAACCGTACACTAACAGTTAATTAAGAGGGCTGATTAAAAAAAACAATTAAATTAAAAAAAAAAGTGACCAAACAAAGTAACAAAGAGGAAAGCAAAACCATAATTGCCTAAACAAAATGAAGCAACCCCCAAACACAAGAAACTAAAAGAAAGAAGAATGTCCAGCTTGTTGATTCTACCGCTGGAGATCAAAAGAAGGTTGGAAAAATACCATACGGAGGAAGCCTATTCCAGGCACGCGATGCGAGGGAAAAAAAGGAGCGGAGCATAGGTTTCGGTGCGATGACGTGGGAGATGCAACCGAAGGGGTTGGCCGAGAAGAAGAGCGAGTATCGGCGAGTAACCTTCGAGTAAAAGAGGAACAGCATCCCCAAGCTCAGAAGAACATTGACCATAAAGTACGGGTAAAGGAAAGGCAGAGAGATGATACAGATTCGATGCGGATAGAGGTGAAGTGAGGAAGTAAGATGATCATAGTTGATGAGACGAATGGCCTTCTCTGGATAAGATCAAGGCCCCACCCCATACATGGCAACCATATTCCATTCGGAGCGAAATTGGGCTTTGTAAAGCATAATTAGCTGTTGTGAGGTGAAGTGTTTTCTTGCACGAAATAAGAAGCCCACTACTGCATTTTATAACGCAGGTGAACAAACAATAAGGTGACCCACATTGTGTTAGAGATAGGTGGTGAGTCAACTTAGCAACTAGGCTCTGTGAATTATCACTGGAATTTTGTTTGCTCAATGTACATATTTGACACAGGCATGAATTCAAGAAAATCTGATACATAACATATCCCGCTTTTTTTCCACGAATCTGTTTCTGAAAAAATCACTCAAATTTACTACACAGCTTCCAAACTGGACCAGTCCGAATTGCTTGTTTCTTCACAAAATGACCCTAAACATAGTTTTCTCAAGCAAACATGCACCAGCATCACCTTGCCTTAATGAAGGAAACCAGAAATGAAAGGTTCTTAGGTTCATGCAGGCACAGCCCAAATGCCTCCGCAATAAGTGAGGCCTGCCCTGAGAATCATGATATGTGGCTATAGACACACCCACTATTCACTCACCGCCTGTTTATTCATGCATGCTGTGTTTAAACTGGAAATGAGAAACCGTAATCCCAGATTTTACCACCTTCAACACATTGTGCTAATAGGTGTCTCCCTGGGGTGACAGTGTATGTACAACATATTTCCCAGATGACTTTAATTGCACTCCAATTCCTGTTATTCTTCAATTCTGCTCCCAACTCATTGATAGAGAAAAACATTGAAAACTGAGCTCCGACCATCGTTTGGGTGTTTTACAAGCATGGAGCAAGAAGCTAGATTTCTTGAAATAAAAGAAGCATTGAAAAACAATGAAGAGCATGCGCAAACCCCTCCCCCTAGTCTATTCATGATGTATTTCATCGCAGCTTCAACATGAGCAAGGAAGCAGATATTTTTAGCAAGAATTGTGGGTTATATGGTACCAACCAGTTTCTCAGAGATGAGTTCAATCTCATCCTCATCCAGTCCTTTGTTGCTGATCTCTTCTGTGTTTTTTCTCTTCTGGGGTGGCTGCCTCTCCTGTCCCTCGTCCTCCTGGATCTCAATTGCTTTTTGTCAGTCTTCATTCTCACTTCACCCTTGTAAATTCAAAACCAATGTCACATATGAATTACAATTCCTAAGAAACATATTGACGTACTGGATTTTCAAACAAAAATTCATTTCACAGTAGATTGAATTAATGAATCTTTCTGTAAATTTGAACAGAGTACATCACAAGTAACTGCTTAGCTATGTTCCCCTTTCTCTGTGAGTTATTCCTGGACATAATCTATACATAAAGACTTTCACTAAGCCACGACATACTAAATTACTCATTAATCCACCATAGAAATGATTCACTATGCGGTTATTTTATAATGTAGTTCTACAATTTGCATGACCAACATGACTCTTCCCTTTACTACTTCATGTCACTTGAGAGGATTAGGCTAGTAGCAGTGGATTGACATGATTAATAATAGGTCACATCTTTAATCCGGCTGAGCAACACATCTTGTCAATGATTTCATCTGTCAGTCTCCCGGCACTCAAAATAAGCTATTCCAGTTCACGATTTTGATTCTGCTAGGCTGATATACCTATTGACACGTAGAAAACAACTCAAAGTACTCACGTGTGGAATTGCTGTTGGGACAAAAAAAACGAAAAACAATTTTTTCGTGAAGCATAATTATTACTACATAATAAAGGCAATTTTTCTTAACCGAGCACTACTGCTTTAACCATATTGCTTCTTTGTGTGAAGCCGTGGTATGAACTGAAGACAACAGTGGTAATTTGATGTCAGAAACTCAACAACTGCAATTTCTGGGGTTTTTGTGCCTGTGATTCTCCTTGTAAACAGACCCAATGAATTCGATGAGTTATTACTTACAACCCATCTAAGGGGCAAGGGGTTTGTCTTCAATGTTCTCTTTACCCTGATAAGGACAGGTGATCCCCAAGGGTTAGAAAAGAAGAGTTGTGTATTGGGTAGTATAAGTTGAACCAGTCACCACCGAAGTCCAGTTGGACACTTACAGTATTGAAGTTAATATAATATACAGTGCTTATACAGCGCTTTTTTCCACAGGCTCAAAGCGCTTCACAGATGGATTTACGCCCTATCAATTAGTGATTGTCACACCCTACTAGCACGCATGCATTTCTTGGCTTGTTCGCTCCTGCCGCACCATTTTAGTACGTCACTTCATCGTGTTCCCCAGGGACTTCCCAATAGGGCAGCCACATACAGCGCTCACTACTCTTCACAAGTCACCTCAAAGGTACCCACTTTTACACGTGGGTGTGTGGTACAGTTCAGGAGACATGCCTCGTCCATCAGCAATGCGGAAAAATCCTCGGGCTCCCAATGGGCTCCGAACTCGCAATCAATGGTTTTGGTCTGGAGCTCTACCGACTGAGCTAATCCACCTCCCATAAGTTCCTCCTAGAATTGACTAAACAGCTAAGAAATGCCTCATATCAACATGCATGTGTTAACAAAGTATCCATTCACACAATTGAATTACTTTTTTGGCAGGAAACTCTTATATTCTTACAGTTGAGGGCCAAAATTATGCTCCCCATGAATTTCTCCCTTTAACATGGGAAACCTTACAACTTTTGCACATGCACATAGTATATATCCATACTAAAAGACTGGATTCACTCACTGCCAGTACATTTTCTGGAGCTTGTGTATTGTATGGATCACATCGATAGTGGAAGGAATACTTTCACACAGAAAAGGAAAATATGGCATTTCAAGTTTTAGGAAACCATTTTCATGACTCCTGTCAATTTCAGGTTGTGGAATACATGAAATAATGAAGAACATGTATCCTGAATGGTTTTATATTGCCACCTTGAATTGGGTCGGGTCCAGGTGCTTATCGATGTGCCTCATTATACACAGAGAGACTCTGCCGACCTCCTAGTTTGTCACAAAATGCCAATATTGCAGAAAGTCCTAATTTATACAAAATACAAAATGAAATTCATGCACTATTCATGTCACATGAATTTTCATGAGATGTAACAATTTTGAGAAGGTAGATGATTCAAAATCTATGAAAATGATACCTGAAACACTATTTCAAATGTGTCATTCAATAAAGATAACTGAAAATGTTTATGCATTAAATCTCCCTTACTTGACAAGCCAGTAACGTAATGCCGCACTACATTAGTACCAAGATTTTTTTTATTATATATATTATTATTATAAAGCTGTGTTTAGGATACTAAAAGTTGAGTATATCCTGCTGGTTCCAATATCACCAGAGAAGAAATATCAAAATCCCTAGATAGACAGCCTTTGTAACTGCCCTATATGTCCATGACCATCGCATAACTGAAGCATGACAGCTTCCCCCAGTCCTATCACAAAACACATTTTGTAAAAGGTGGGGGTAGGGGGTGAAATTATGAGAAATACCAAAACGGGGAGGCGGGACTTTGGATGTAAAATAACATACCAACCCTGTCAGTTTACTTTAGGATGCTCCACGACGACATCATTTATGTGGATGGAATAAGTTTATATGGTACTCACAGTTGAAACATCTCCCACTTTGATGTCATAGGTTCATCCTCAATACTTGGAAATGATCTGACGGGGCAGCCTGGAAACCTTGGGCGGTTCATAATCTGATGGTGTCACTGAGGTAAAGTAACAGTGAACAAAATTCATTTTGTTAATTACTAAAAAAAACCAAATTCTATATAGGTGGTATAAGCATTAGATGGTTTTTCATCCCTGGGGCTTTTAAACCTGCCTGTAATTTGATAATGGCCTACTATTGATGAGTCTTCTAGGCAGTTAAGAAGGGTGGAAGGGCTACTGAGCTGCGGAATACGTCTTCAGAATACAACCCACGCAGAGAGAGGGAGAGCTGCTCTCAAGTTATAGTTGTGAACTTGAGCATCTTTATTCTTCTAGTTACTGCCCAAGTTCTCGAATGCTAAATATCCAGTTGGCAATTCCACATTAGTCGTTACATTTACTGCTTTGTACCATTCAACTTTGGTCCTGTACATTGTCATAGTGTAATAAATATGCATGTTTAATGTTGCTACAACCTTGGTCCATACTATTCATCAACAACAACCACAAAAGTTTGAGGATCCTTGGTGGATCTCTATCAAACTACTTTTGTCCTCGTTGTTTCGTTACGCAAAAATCTCATGGGTTTTTTACCACTCCTGTTTAATCAGATTCTCGTCAACCCACAAGTGCTATGGCACGGTATTTTTTATAAGTGAAAGTGAATTACTCATCTCCATTACACATCAATATTGGCCAAACATATCATGTTGATGTTAGGATCAATGAGAACTGAAAACATCTTGTTAGTTTTGTTCGTACGTTTCCGTTACAGATTCATTAACATGCTTCATGTATGGGGAATTCATAGAGCACTCAAATTTCGAATACCATTGCTAATTCATGTATGCTTAGCTGATAAAGTTGGTTATGAATTAGCAATTGGTACTCACGAAAATGTCTTTGAAACATTGAAAATTCCCTGATTTGCATTTTTTAGGGGTGAATATTGATTTTTTTGGCTCATCACGCGGATTGTAGTATTCATGGTTTGAGATTCACTTGATAGTTAGTGCAACTTGCTGGGTTTTTAAAAATACACTGAGCTAGTTAGAAATGACACTAAACAACAATAACTCAATGTTTTGCAAGTCTGACAGAGCTCTGTAAGGTTTCCATATTAAAGTATTGAATAAACTACAAATTTAATGCAACAGGAATAGCATCCATGCTGTTTGTTGGTTATGGGCCACGTAACCTATAGAAACGATTTAAAGAAAATAAAGGCACCTCCCAAACCACCCAGTCCATGTCGTATCTTTTACAGTACTTGCAACACATGAGCAGAGGCACTTCAGCCCATGCCTAAGATGCTAACTATAGGAGCATATCTGAAGAATTGTGCTGACTCCCTGTGCAAGAATGGAATTCTCACTTGGTGAATTGCCCTACTTTGACGACTACACTTTGAAACCACCCCTCATTACACGCATTCTATGATTGACCACTATGCGATGGGAAAACCCAAAACACTGTAGGGTGTATATAAAAATGTAGGCATTGTACCTGATTGTTTGGAAGGTAAAGTTGCTGCACCATTCAACTTTTCCTTTCAATCTCAGCAACTTATTGGCACAGACTGAGATTACCAGGTACATCTTGTCAAAAGGGCTACCTTTTGAATAAACCCCCCGACCCCTCCCCTCGCAATCCAAACTGCCCTGGCACATACCTGGTAAGCCATAATGAATGACAGTATCCAGAAAAAATTACTACGCGAGTGTGTATTCAATGTGCTAACTGAACAAAAACATTTTCATGCTTTCACAGTCCATCCAATTTAATTAGCATCATGGATATTCTTTCAGTGTGCACCCCCCCCCTCCCTACCATAGCATGCACATTATATTTTGAATCAGCCTTACCACCAAATTAAGCCTACATAATCTTAAATTGACAATCTCTGATAACTTGTATTCAATCAATTGGTCATGGTTCGGCTGTAAATATTTTTTGGCTATCATTGCACTTAATTTTGAATTCTGTGATTTCCATGGAATGGCTCAAATTACCTCCAGATCACCTTTGACCTATATTTAAAGCATCCCCTCTTCTAATGATCTACACTAGGATCCATTGTCTCTCATGTTGTATGGTTTTTTGTTGAACTTGGTGGAATGCTTTCACTACTACAGCCCATTGTTAGTTTTTCGTTACATACCCCTAATTTTTGTTAGTTTCGTACATTGTTAGTTTCGTTACAGTCTTAGACATTGCTATCCTGATAGGGTAAGTTGACAATTCTCCATTTTTTCTTTTTCTGTCCATTATTACACTAGGTAGGACTGGCAAAATATTGTATAAAATTCATGCCTATAATGGTACAGCAATATAAAGGTAAGGGAAAAAATACTGAAAATTTTGTTAGTTTCGTTACTATTCAAGTGGTCTGACTTTGTTCGTTGGCTTACTACTACACATATGAATGAAATTTTGTTGTTTATCCTAATAATACCCCACCTACTCAACAGGATATATGTGTTTGAGTGCTCACTTGTGTTTTTGAATAACAACATTTAAACTGGCTAATGCCTGGTCTTTTTTTGAGGATTTTTTACCCCAAAGTATCGTTTTCATCATTCAATACAAAATTGCGAACAAATCCTGTTTGGTTCGAAACTTTAAGGAATTTCAATTTGAATTGTCTATTACACAATGGCATACTTTGTAAAGTCAACATGATAGTTGAAATTTTAGCGCCCATGATACTGTTTAGCTTGATTTGCCCAGTTGTAGAAGTCACTACAGCAGAAAACAGCAGTCAAGAAAGAAGATGAATGTTGGTAAAAATTACAACAGAGCTCACAGGGTAACATTTTCACCAAATTGATCGTGTTTTTACAATCACTATTGGGTGGGCACGATGTCACTTGTTGTACAAGTGTGTGTCATAATAACTAGGCCTAACCTGTCAATTGTGTAATGTGTGATATCCTTTAAGTGTTACCTTTGAAAGCTTTGTGCAATACCAAGAGAATATAAACAAATACTATTTTCCTGTATGACTGAATGATTCAATAATGTTCAGTGATATATCAACCAAACATACTATATAATGGTGCTTCAAACAATACTAACTCTGCACTCAATTCCACCTTCTGTAATGGCATAATTAAGGCTACCCACTTATGGATTGTCCCACAAATAACAGATGATATAGATTAAAGAAATCCTTCTGGTCACTCCATTCCTCCTTCTGTGGGGACATGAACCAATCAAACCCAGTGAATGGTGAAGAAGCTTTTTATGCAGCCATGATATCTTTACCGCAAGTAGTACAGTGGTCTGGTGATCATGCTTGGAACCCAACGGTGTTGAGTTCAGATCCCAAGCAAGGCGATTTAGTTTCCTGGCAGGGATAATCAAGTTGGTTGCCAGGTTGCCGAGTAATCGGGGAAGTTGGCTGGGAGTGAACTTTATATCGCGCCACTTAATTCTGGCTGAAGGTGTGCCCCAACTAATGTGATGAGTACCTGGTGTCCGCAATGGGAAAGAGAACTGCAGTCCAGACAGCACAGATCCTGTCAACTGACATTGATATGCAGGAGACTAATTCAAGAATAAATGTGTCACAATGTTGCGTGGAATCATTGGGGAATCATGTTCATCTGAATGTCCATATTACAGTTTTACTTTAGCACTTGCATTCCCCATATTCCATGCACGAGCCAACTTGCCATGTTATTGTGATAAATTATAGAGAAATAGATGTGCAGATTGTATTATTTTTTTAATCACTGGATACACATTTTTCTGTTATTTCGGGTTGGCGTTATATCATTACATAGTGACTGGGCCTTTACCCTCATCATAGTACAGCAGTTTCATGGTCATCATGGCCTCATCAGGGAGTAACTTCAGTGACTGTGTCAGGACAATTATTGTACGGAGCAGTTGCAGGGTCGCCTTCTTTGTCTCCCGCTCTGAGGTTGCTCCGCTTATTTTGTTCTTATTCCTGTATGAAACGAAAATGAGAATCTGTAATTGAAGTTTGCTGCCTGAAGATTACAAAAAAGTTCACAAATGCATGGTTTGTGCAAACTTTGCTGCAAATGAAGATAATGTTAATGTTTCTCAACATTGCTGCTTTTTTTTTCTTTCAGAGAACATACAGCACACATTCAAAATGTTACCTGGTGCTATTGACACCATAATAAACATGTTTGCAGCCCTTTCAAGCAAACAAGTTTTAAATACAGTATATGGCTGATGTGTACCTGTACCCCCGATTCAAACTCATGAACCTTTTGATTTTTTATCATTGGGGGGGGGGCAGGGCAACCAATTTTACTCTCTTCGCAAACTCTCTTGATTTCAAGTGAATATTACTAACCTGTATATATCTACACTCGGCCCATTCTGGTTTGTATGAGAACTTGAATGTGTAGGACTCGATGACAGTCTAAACAAAAACAAACATTCCAGAATAGAATATGAGCATTATTTTATTTAACACTGCAATACATGATTCTTCTGTTGGGGACAGATTAATTTGTTAATGAATTGTAATATCAGTTCAAATAACAAAAGTAAGAATTTGATTTGTAGAGATAACGAGGGATCAAAGCCCTTAGTTAGGAAGGTTCGATCTAAATTCCAAAGGTCCATATAATTTGGCCAATGCAGACGCCTCTGACCTCTGCTGACCTCTGACTGTACGTACTTAGAACAATGAGGCTCATGCAATTTGTGGGGAACACACTTATCCAGTATCAGCTCTATCCATCAGAATTGAGTTATCATGTTCACATATGAATATTGCACTAATTTCATATTTTCGATAAGAAATTACTCTCAATCTACTATACACCAAAAACAATGGTGTTCGTGTAATCTTGATGAGAAGCTACCATCACCAAATTTCAACTAGATCAGACCACACATTCCAGACTTCATGGTAACGAGGATTTTTATACTTTCCTGAACTCTGTTGACTCCAAAACAATGGGACTTATGTAGTCATCAATAGGAACATACATAATAAGTATCAGCTCGATTCATCCACACCTGGTTGACTTATCTTGTTCACAAGCTAAATCAGCTTGATCGGACCAGCAGGTGTTTGCAAGTATTTCAGCCTTGAATCACTGGTCACCTCAAATGACTTCTGACTTACCTCCAAAGCAATAGGGTTCATGAACTCATCATGGGGAACCAGGTTAACGCTGGCTTCAAAATACTAGTGTTCAGTCAGGTAACCTAAAAACTAAAACAGCTGTCCCCTCTGAAAATGTGTCATATTTTCCTCCTTTTTACTCTTTAGGTAGATGCATATTTAGGGGTCTAAACTGCTCAAAGGTGTCTATGACCCTGAGACATCTTGAAGCACTATCCATGGGGGAACCCACATATCAAGTATGAGCCTCATTTGTCAGGTGAGAGGTGAGGTTGACATGTTTACAAACAGAAATTGGTCGAAATATTAATTTTCACTAATTTTCTCATTTTCCCTGATCTCCAGAAGGGAGCTACACACCAAATTCAAGCTTGATCAAACATAGCATTCTAGACCTCATCTGTTTAAAGGATTTCAGATTTTGGACCTGACCCCGAAACATGAACTCATTTTGGGGAACTCCACTGCCACTTCATTGAGTTGGGATTTAGTTATCCTGTTTACAAGCCAAAATATCTAAATTTTCTACCCCAAAAACATTTTCTCTCATTTTTTCAGTATGAGCTTGATCCATTCAGGTGGGGTCGATTTATCATGTTTACAAACCAGGCGTCACAGACACAGATAAACATGCACACAGCATAACTTCAGTACCTGCATAACTAACTGCAATTTAAAATATGCAAATTAGGCTACTTACTATGCCAGAATTCATTCAGGTTTTTGTACACCTCATAGCTGTCATATTCACCAAACTGCATCACTAATGTTTCGTATCATTACACAGAGCTATCTGAATAAACAAGAGGTTAAAGAACAAATTTCGAACAAATGAAAAGAAAAAAAGTGACTCACATCTGGATCATCTGAGTTAACATGAGCTGGATAGGAAGAGAAATTTGAGAACATTAAAAATTCATCAGATATTTAACAAAAAGCATACAATTTACTGTTCCACAGTAATTACCTAATTATGTCAATCATGAAGAACCATTGTCCGAGAATGACGAAGGGACTTCAAAAAGGCAGGCAATATCATTTTTGGTGAGGTCTTTTCATGCTGCCTAGCCCAAATGATATGTCGACCTAACCTCTCAGAATGTAGGAATGAGCCCTCATGGTTTATCTTTGTAATATGCATTATTCAAGCAATCACATGGTACATAAGTTTAAAACTGTGCATTACCGTACAATTCTGGGATTGCAAGTTGGTTCACTCAAACTATAAATTTTTCATTAGCATGAGGCAAATTTCCAATTTGGAGGGAATTGAACTCCACTATAATTTCATCACGATCAAGTCCATAAGGAAGGACAACTTCTCTGTTCCCTAGTTAGTAACATTTACAACTAAGTGCCACATCTTGTGGATACTACACTCCTAACAGCTGCTGACTGAGACCCAATGCTACACATTTGAATGAGGCCATTTTGTTTAGTGCCACTTAATGGCATTACAATTTCTTCCATGAAGCAAGGCAGCCACTGTGTTAAAAACGACGGACTCATGCCAAAATTAGCCAAGTCCTTTGTCCGGTCTGCATGGGACGAAATTCTCTACTGACTTTCTAACAACTTCTTCAACATGATGGTAACCCACTATGCTATAATGCCCTATCCTCCAACTCTGCCACAGAGCTTCCAAGGGGAGACTAGCAGAATCATACCCATCCCAACAAATCATCATGGAATACCATGTAATTTTCAAAGATTTCCACTATTAACTTATCGCTCTGTGAACAAGTCGCACTATTCCCTTGCCATCTTATACAGATACACACATACTATACCTGATGATCCAGTGGGAGCATGAGTCTACACCAGCCTTGACAAATCCTGACATGGACATTACCTGTATGTCACATGTTGCCTCTCTGGAACAACCTTTCCATGGATATTAGGACTCTCCACCCCAGTCAGCATTTTCAAGAATCATCTGTGAGCTCATGTAATAGACCTCTATGTCAACTACACACCTGTGAACTACCACCGACTGCAGCCCCTCACTGAACATCTGGTTCTCTCTTTTCTTCTCTTCTCGAATAACGCGGTCTTCACCGCAATCTCAACCACGTCCACCAACTTCCTCATGCTCAGCGTCCTCATCTACTTTTTTTAACGGAACACAGATTAAATCACCACTTGATAACAACATCTCGCAGTGTCCCCCACTATATCTTCATTATTGTTTTCATTTTAAGGCTGGAGTTTGCGCCTTTGTCCACTCCAGCATCCTGTCAGCCGCCTTTCTGAATTTGATCTCTGTTGTGATGACTTTCAACTTCTCTGGCTCAAATCTCTACTTCCTCGCTTCCGACTAAGGTGTTTCGGTGTGTTTTACCCGTTCGCCAAGTTGGTAATATCATGAGGCTCTATTCTCGCATCTCACCTCTGCTGTTGAATTACTAATTCAACGATATAACGACTGTGAAATTGCTATACTGGTGGATTTCAATGTGCATACGAGAATGGCTCTACACTCGAACGGCTCTGATAGGCTGTGTCGAAGCTGAGTCTTTTGCGATTACCAATGGTCTCACCCAGCTCATCAATTCTTCCCCCCCCCACCTTATCCCAGATCGGGCCGCCGGACCTCGCTAACTATGTTGGATTCTCTTTCTCACTACTCATCCCCTTATTTACGTCCAGCACTTCTCTGCCCCTATTGGCTCCTCTGACCCTTGCCTCATTACCCTGCTCATCAATCTAACTCCTATATGCAAGCTTCCCACCACAGGCATAAAACCGGAACTACTCCAAAGCTGACTGGTTTGTCTTCGGGGATTTTTTTCAGTCTTCCCTTGGGATGAAACTCCTTCTCAAGACCCCTCTACCTCTGCTTCTGCTATTTCGGTAAATTATTCTTTTAGAAGACACTTTTATCCCAACACTTTAAGATCAGGCCTCCTCTTCATCACCTTCATGGTTCAACCATCATGTACTACTGCACGTCCCCAGGAGAAGAACCGCTTTAATGCGAGCTTGGGCTATCTTCTCCTCACCTGATTCCCGTCAACCCTATGTTACTGCTCGTAATGTGTGCTCTGAGATATCGATTGAGCAAAAATTCTTTCATTTCACGAATGGCTAATAAACTTTCACCCTGCCCATCTGGTAGTCGTTCATTTGGGTCGCGGCCCAAATCTGTGTCCCAACTCTGTCTTCCAAATTCCCCCCCGCTGGTCAACCTGATGGCTTGTGGCTAGTTGGGAAATGCCACCTCTAAGCTAATACTTTGCCGAGCTATTTCTTCTAATTCCACTATGAACCCGATGCTCACCCTCCTCCATCTTTTGCCAGCTTTTGTGAAACGATCTTGGATGTTGTTTCACTACTCGCATGGTCCGCCAAACACTCAATAAATTAGACATTAATAAAGCATCTGGTCCTGCTTGCATTCCTCCTATAGTCCTCCTGAGTGTGCCCCCGAACTGGCGCCATCCTTAGCAAGCTTCACCGCCTTTGTTATTCTATGGGATGCTACCCTTCTGTGTGGAACATGCTACCATGTCTGCCCATACCTAAAAAGGGTGACCAATCCACCCCTCCAATTTACAGGCCGATTGCCATACCTCGGTCCTCTCCAACGGTGTCTGGACACTATATTAAACAGCATGTTTTGAACTTTCTTGAGTTTCACTCTCTCATCAGTTGACCACCAGTATGGTTTCCGCCATGGCCCGATTTAATGGGGACCTACTATCTTTTGTCACCAATCAGTTGGCCCAAGCCCTTGAGTTTTTCGGTGAAAGTGTCTATTGCTTTGTTATCCTAAGGCCTTTGACCTGTGTTTGGCACTCCGTACGCCTTGGCCAAATAAAACTTCATTTGGTTTCATCCCCCTTCGCACCTCTTGGACTGCCAGTTTTCTTACCGTCCCTCTCTCTCTGGTTAGGGTTTGATGGTGCTTCTCTCCGAGACCGTCCGTATCAATGCTGGTGGTTCCTCAAGGTTGTGTTTTCTCTCCTACACCTTTCTCATTTTTCAATTATCTTCTTATCTCTACCTCCTGTAGTATTCACTCATTTGCTGATGATTCTACCCTTCCCACTCTCTGTGCTTTCCTCGCCCCCGTAGCGGAACGATTTTATCTACAACCGTTCCCTAGTTGCCAATCAGCTGAACAATGATCTCATTCTAGTTTGAACTGGGGCACTGCAATCTGGTTTACTTCAACCATCTAACTCAGACTTGCTGATTTCTGGTCGCGTATGGCTGATGCACCATCTATTTTCATGGCTGACCAGATCCTCCCCTCAGTCCTCTTCTCTTAATATCCCTTGGTATGGAAATCAGCAACAATCTGTCCTGGAACTCCCCATATCAAGTCTAACGCTACTAATGCTTCTAGAAAGCTGTGCTTCTTATTCGCACAAGGAAAAACTTCACCCCACAACAGCTACTTCTGCTTTACAACGCCCAAATTCGCTCCCTAATGGAAAATGGTTGGCCATATGGGGGTGGGGCCTTCGCTATCCTCTCTCAGTGTCCTTGATCGTATCCAGAGAAAGTCCATCCGTCTCATCAAAGATGATCATCTTACCTCCTAACTTGAATCTCATACCCGCAGATGGTTCATCATCTCTTTGCCTCCTTTACCGTTTTACTTATGGTAATGGTTCTTATGAGCTTGGGGATGCTGTCCCTCCTTTACTTGAGGTTACTCGCACATACTCGCTATTCTTCTTCCAGCCACCCGTTTCGGCTGCATCTTCCACGTTAATCGCCACCCGAAACTATGCTCGTCCTTTTTTCCTCGCACTTCGCGTGCCATGAATAGGCTTCATCGGGATGTTGTATTTCCTCCTGATTTTGACCTCCAGAGTTCAAGAGTAGGAATCAAAAAGCTGGATCTTCCTCTTTCTTTTAGTTCCTTGTGCTTGGGGGTTGCCTTTTTATTTAGGCGATTATGGGTTCCCCTTACTCATGTCACCATTGGAGCTAAAAAAAAAAAAAAAAAAAAAAAAATCATATAAACTGTCAGCATCTGAACAACTACTGGATGTGCATGATTCAAATTGTATCATTGTAGGACTGCATATCAAGAGGTCAAAACTTCACCCAAATTACAGAGCTTCAGCTGTAGGGAAGAAAAGGCAGGAAAGCACAGAATCATATCATGCATCAAAATAAAGTAAACACAAGTTCTTCTACGTAGAACCGGTTGTTGGCCTTGTCAGAATGGCCAAAGGCCAGAATAGGCTGCTAGTAGTGGTTCGCTCCATTTGGGGATTAGAAATGCACCTACTCTTACTGCAATACCAACAAAAAAACAGGCCCTTAAAAATAGATCTGAATGAACAATAAGAATGGAATGACAATCATCACACCGCTCCAATGTTCAGTGCATTTCGAGAAGTGATGTGATGAACATTATTTTCACCATAATCTGCATACCAGGGCAGGAATCACTACACGATCTGGGGTTATTAACATTCAGTTAGACATGTGGCAATCCCCTAAAGGGGACTGAGATGGCCCACGCCGGGCGGCACCAGGTGGTAACGCCCGGCACTCAAGCATTTTACTGGCACTCATGACATATTAGCCAAATTTACCCGGCACTTGTTTTCCATTAAATTACATACAATGCTGTCAGTTGAGTTGCTCCACTTGCCATTTGTGACCAGGTTTTCACCCGGTACTCAGAATTTTCTGGGCACATCCATGTATACCGGTAGTGCCCCAGGTTATACCCCATCTGCTATTGGGAGTCAGGTCCACTATCACATCTGACAGACGAGAGTGAAATAAAGGAGCGGAATGAAGATTTGGTATCAGTTGACACCACAGATTCCCTATATTGACTGGATAGCTCTTCAACTGCAAAAAGTGTAACCAGTGCAATAGCGGCACCACTCCCAAAAACATATCAGCAGGACATACCCAACACACAAAACTGGGTTAATCAAAAATTGGCAAAGCCAGGATGCCTAATTGCATGGCCATAAATTGTACCAATAGGTCGTGGTAACCTAATACTATTCCTGGGCCTTGATACCACAGGTTCCATGCATCATTATCAGAGCCACACTGTATATTCCACAAGGACCACGACAGTGGTTGTATCCTTGCAACACCCCCATGCCTACACTTATGCATTGTAAAGAGTATTCAGCAATGTTACAGGACTTCAAGTTACCCGTAGGTGCAGCAACTGCATGGAACGTTGTTCAAGTGTGCTAGGTCACAAAGAAAGTGTAGGATCTGTGTCCTAGCGTCACCGGGCAAGCAATCATTCTACAAGGCCATTTCAACACCATCACTAACTGGTCGAGCCTTGTGCTGACAAAACACAATGGGTAGGGGCCGTTCCAAGATAGAGTGCCATATCACTAAGAAGGCAGTTGATGGTCACACTCACAAATTTGACAAATGTCTATTACCCATTACTCAAGCTCCCCAAAGTTAAAAAAAAAAACACTGCTAAATACTCAGTTTCTCAATCTGACCAAATTCTGTGGTCCCCGAACGATACTATAAAGGGGTGACCCGCATCTCGTACTGCATAAAACAACACTGCAAGGTATGGATAGACACGAGGACATCCATTTTTCCATCCAACACTGGAACCTAGTCGGCAAAAGAGTCCCCTGTCATCCCATTACCAAATCTGTTACATGCAACAAGTTAATGGGCAGGCAGATTTGAAACAAAAATACCTGTAGCAATAGCACGGAATCTCGCTGACTCACACAAACCAATTCACAATTCTACCATCACTCAAAGCTTACATATTTCTTGTCCAAGGCGTCAAAACATCCTTTCATCCATTTGATGACTCTACAGGCACCAGGGCAGCTGCTATCATCCCTCAGGATCTTGAGGTTCAAATCTGTTAGAGAAAAAGATTTAGCAGCAAAAGTTCAGCAACACTGAACAAGGACTGCCGGCGGGTAACAAGAACAGTGACACGCCTGCCTGCAATTCCAGGTCCCCGGTTTAAACCTTAGCACCGAAATTGATACCCCTTTTCACCCCCACTGTTGTCTCACCTAGGAAAAAGTGGCTTGCATGAAGGAAGTTGCACCCCATGTCCTTCAGACAAACTTCTAATAATGGTCCGGGAGCAGGAATTATCACCTCTGCGACATTATCAAAGGCACTCTTTGAAAGGGGAAGGGGGAGATTTGATTTGTTCTACACACACAAACCTTGGAGACTCAACTGAGAATTTTCTTAGTCTGGATGAAGCACATACAGGTAGAAGAGTACATGAGGCATAATCGTAAGAAAATAAACAACAATTTCTTCAGTTCCGCAGTAAATCACCTTTGCAACTGTATTGTACTTAGAGTGACCAAACTATCATAAATTTATGCCTTCTTAAGCAGAGCAGCACCATATTTCATACATACATGTGGATTAATTCAACCATTGAACGGGATGTGAAACTTTTGAATGAATATGATATGTCAACAGTTGTTATCAGGAGAGAGTCCAGTTAGCAGCCACATGCTAGTTAATAAAGATGTGCTAAATATACAGGCCCTTATCATTGTAGGTCACTCAGCTTGACTTTTGTTCTGAAAAACAATGGTGTGAGAGAAACACCGTAGTCCGGATAAGTCACATGACTATTATTAAGGCATAATCAAATTGAAATATTTTGAGGGTCTGTGGCCTTGCCTACTACCTAAGTTTAGCAACAACGCCTTAACCACTTGTTCAACAGATTTTTTCACAATCGTCACTCAGTCTCACAAATACCTAACTACCCGGTAAGTTCATTCCACTGAGTATCCATGAGTTGAACAAGCAGCCTTTAGGAAACCCTCTTGCCCCCCCCCCCTTCCCCTCGATAAGGACCGAGCCTTACCCTCCAAGCACCTGTCCCCAATCCATGTTCAGGGAAAAATGTCCTAAGGTATGTTATTGTAGAGACTCCAACGGCTAGAAGTTTCTTCACGAACAAGGCAGACTGCTGCTCAGATATCTGTTCTGATGGAAATATTGATGACCACTGGAAGAAGAATGAGATAATATATAAACAACTAGAATGGTTCGAAACTATAGCACTGGCACAGAAATTGACACTAAAGATTAGTTGGATATTTGTAGAGCATGGTGGTCTGATTGCAAACAAGATGGATAGTAGTTTGAGCCCATGTTCTGCCAATAAAACAAAGTTGATCATCTACTTTTAGGGGTCTAAGCAACCATATGCTGGTGTCCTGCATGTTAAATAAATACTGGCTACTTGCACCACAGTAACACTAACACCACAGATACAGTAACTTGGAGGTATTGTCCTGAGGTTATCTTCCTGGGGCAGCTTACCGAAGTGCAGTCTCATGGTCCCTTGCCATTTGGCCAATCCTACATTGTTTGGTCATCGCTGGCAAGTGTAATGATATCTGAGTACTTATACTGTACAAGTGTAGAAGAACTGCAGCATTCGATTAGGTTTGTCCACAGCACTTTACCGATATCACACACGATCCAGTACACACTGACGATCCCAGAGATTATAGCAGAAGTCAAATAAAACAATGCAGGTTGTACTCAACATTTTCACAGGTCTCCATTTTGCACCTAAGGAGGATGGAGCAATGAAATTAATTTGTTCAAGGCACTGCAGTAAAGCTGATCAGTCACTTGCAGGACTTTCAGCTCACAAGTTTGAGGAAAACCCCTATATGTGTATTGACTTGCAGTTTTTGTTTCATTTTTCAGTGGTGATCTTCAGATGTTAAACGGGAAGACTGGTGGGTTGTGAAGTTGGGTAAAATATTACATGAAAATTATTTTGTACAGACCTGTCCAGCATTAGTTGAGTTTGAGTCTTACAGCAGTTTCAACTGCCATATTCCTTCCGATTCAGACCTAAGAAGTAGAGAAGAAACAAACAATACTGTATGATAGAGTTCAGACGGAAAAAAGATACAATATTGATTCTTCCTTTTAAGGCCCTGGCGTAGTGAATGCATTGGCTTGGATTCAAATTCTAACTGGCGAACTAAATTTTCCAGGCAACCCCAACAACACTCGAAAGAAACAAAGCTATGGACTAATGAAGTTTCCCTGGCTGTAAAATTGTATTCCTGCCCAACTATACATCAATGGAAAGAGGAAAAGTCTCTATTTAAAAAGTTTAGCTGTTTTCAAGATAATGGTACCAATAGCATTAGGAAAACTACCAAAATCCACTTGCCTCTCGCACATTAACGCAAATTGCAAGTGTACAACCAATGAATACACATGTGCATGGTCTCCTCAAACACCGGTTGCTACCCACAGTTGCTATGGCACTTGCTATGTAGTTGGCTAGGCTAGTGCTGTCAATCGAACCTGTACACTTGTTTTTGTTCATGTAATAAAAGCGAAATCCTGGGGAGGGGGGATTTGTTCACAGAGGAAAAAGTGGCCATGTTTGACTGATGCTGTTTCTGCAACCGTTCAAACCAATCTTAACCAAATTTCAGATTCTTCTCATTACTACTGTATGATACACATCATGAATAAAATAACAGAATGCTAGAATTCACTTACTTACATAAACACTTCAACATCCTAATTATCTTGTTTAAAGTTCAAAGCTGTTAGTCTTATGTCTATTACATACACTACATTTTACCTTTATGAAAACATTGTAGAACTTTTCAAAATGTTATGATAAGTTTGGTTTGCTGAATAGAGCATAAACAGCCTAACCCCCACCACCCTAACTCATAGTAGCCTACATCCAGATATAGGCCTAGGCCTAATGGGTATAAATTATCCTCCATACTCGAAATTGAAGCAAGACTGCTCCAATAGTTCAACCTTCCGGAACTTAAGCCTACCTCACACTTATAATACGCGCAACACTGAGATTCTTGCGACTCCTTGCAAAATTCACTGTGGCTTGATTTCCCAGACACAGACAGTGACTGTAATGTTTTGAAATTGCATGGAGAAAAAAAGGGGAAAAACAGGGATCAATCTTGGGACATACTAAAAGATGCAATGGAATGACGACACCGCCACAGTCTGTAAATACCTGGAATGACATTGATTTATTATTGACCCCGTTTTAGCAACATTTATTATACGGAGCTGTTTAAGTGACATTTCAATTTCAATGTTTAAACAAAGCTATTTGCCAGGTATTGATTTGATAGTAAGACATGACTGATAGCACACATTGGTGAAGATGAATAATCATTGTGATGGTTGCACCGTCGCAAACATTGAGTAGAAATATGATGTAGCGTGTACACATAGCCTCGTCGGAAAATGAAAAATTTAGGAGTAGTTGACTTGAAGTGAAGAATGTGATGAGCTACAATGGGTTACAGCGCATAGGCACAGGCATGAATATTGTTTGTTTAGCTTTTAAAAATACCATAAATGATATTCGCCACAGGAATAAAAACACGTTTAATCGGTGTATTCCGAATATAGCCTAGGCCTACCCAAAACGCTCCTATTCGTTGTTTAGAAGATCATGTGAGTGGTTGAGCTCTATGGGTTAACATTTAGACTTGGACTCAGAAACTGCTTATATATAAGATATTTTCCCTGATCGCCATGGAACATATACTCCACTGTGTCATTCCCAACTGTCATTCCACTAGGACTTTGGAGATTATTCACAGATCCGAGATACGTGCGAAATGCCTACGTCTAAATAGCAAGACACCACCCACTGACGTCTTTAGATGTAAACAAGAGCAAACCTGGACAAAGTCAATGTGACAGTCTTTCTTGAAATTGATAGTTTTCAGTTGTTCATTGACTTTTTTCCTTCAGTTGGCACAAGAAGTGAAACAATTTCAGCAAGATAGCATTGCACGATAGCAATTTAAAAGGAATTTAATCAGGGTTCGAAATAAGGGATCAGAGTCCAGGGGTTCTTTTCAAAAGAAAGAGCCCCTGGTTAGTGGAATCTGGCATGGGACCAGTGGTTATTTTAGCAGCGACCAGCGGGCTCTGATCACTTTCTCGACTTCTGCACTGAGGCGGACCAGTGCTTCAAATGAGAAAATCAACCACAAAGGCTATAAAACCTAGCTCAACATGCCATACTATATACACTGAAGTGTCAGTTGCCAACAAAACCTTGAAAGAGTGCTTGCTGCATTTGGTAGTAGGCCTACCTAAATGTGACTGAGTGAAGAACCCAGGAGCTATTTTCCCCTCAAATAGCCCCTGGGTTATTCAATTTCATTAGGACCTGGGGTTATGATGTATTTTAGGGGGCTAATAGCCCCTGGGCCCCCGCTTATCGTGAACCCTGAATTTAATTCAGGGGCCATGATGCATAAGGTTACCGTGTTGTAGTCGAGGCGCTGCCCATCTGAGGCCAAGGCCGAGGCCGCACCCGTTGAGTACGAAGCCAAGTAATATTATAGCGAATGAAATTTTAAATTACCGATGTTTAAATACATACATAATTTTGTTCCGTCTTCCCCATGGCTACAGCTAGTCATTATGTATATAGGAGCAAAAATGTTTGAAGTCCCGGAAATGATGGATGACAATTGATATGAAACAACTTTAGTTTTCAAGTCGTACTCAGAATGAAAAAACTAAGAATGCAGTTGTTAAGATGTTAATGCTTGTGAGATTTGCTATAAAGGTTTAACTCCTCATCAAATTTACTACCACCTCAATGCAGATGAACACCATATACCTAGGCTTTTGCCACCAGGTATTACAGTGAGGGTTGTGTTTTACCAGTGAAGGGAGAACGGTGCACAGTATTAATGTTCTCCTATGGCCCTATCAGTTATCTTCACCATTCACCTCAGATATTTAGTATTGCTAAGAACAAGCCAAGAGGCTTAGTGATTCCTTGAAGTTCTTCAACCTCAGATGACATTTGACCTGACCCCAAACAATAGGGATTAGGTACTCATTAGTATGAACTTGATCCACCAAGGTGGAGGGAGATTGGGTTATGTCTTCTATGAGGATGGCAGGGGTTAAGAAGGAGGACATGAATGGGGTTAGGGTGATGGGAAAAACTGGGCCAAAATATGTGCTGGCATGTTGATTGGAGGTTTACAGGTCAGCTTTTATTCCCCCACTGTTCAGTGATCCCAGTCTAGATAGTGCACAGTGACTGAATTCCAGGGTATAGAGTTGCGGCTATTCTGGCTGCTCACAGTGGCCACACTCAGTGTTGAGGTCATCGTCTCACAAGTTACGGTAATAAAACAGCGACTGTGAGTACTATGGCGTAACTGTAAGCTGTCGCGAGCTGTGCGTCAGCAAATTCCGGACAGTGGGAGGCAGGCTTCAATAACAACTGTAAGTAGAGATAGCGAAATGGAGTGGAAGTTGGAACAGTCACCAGCAGGCAAAACTACCTTTAGCAGGTTTTATTATTCCCAACCCATTTTGTTCCTGCGGGGGAATATCCCATATGATTTACCTTCACCCCCACAGGTCTTTCTACCAGGATCTTTATTCTAGAATGGGGATGGAGGGTCACACTTCTTCCATCACTCTCCCTCTCATGCACCTGACGATGCTGAGACTAATGAATTCAGTACCAACCAATCACAGCCCCCTTTGGATACTACTGCTCTCATGAACTCCATTAGGGTGATATTTCTGTTAGGCCAAAGTAAAAATAAAAAACATGTTTAGCGCCCGGCTTTTTCGAAAAATGAGGAGGAGGCGGCCCCCTTCTTTTTTATTTTTCTGTGGGCGATACCATCATTGCTTATCAACATTTTTATACCAGATGGGTGTCCCACATGTATTTCGAACTAATATAATAGCCATTCCTAACCAGAAATTGCATAATACCCATTTTTCTGATCGATGCAACATGAGAAATCCAGACGTTAGACAGGTTGAAAAGAAGCGGTCCAAGCAGGGGTTTTGCCACGTTGACTATTCTCAGAGGATAGGCCTCTTTTATTTCCCTTTTTATTTTATGGTTCTACAGGGTCTACTAACCTAAAACATACTTCAAATTGTCCTTTGTCAAGAGCAAACTGATTCCATGGAGTGAGACTTTCAAAATATTCTTTCAAAAAAAGTTATGGCCTGAATGAAGAAAAAAAGGAAATTTTCAGAATCCTCCAAAAAAGGAGGCGGGCGGGGACGCTAAACATGAAATATTTTTAGTTGCCTTATAGCTCTAGGCCTATATTAGCAATATAAAAAGAATTTAAAAAAATTAACAGCAACTGGGGAAACAGTGAATGAAAACTGGACACAGATGCAACGGGGGTAAGGCAAGGTCCAAAAATTGTGTTGATCGTGCCCCCCGGGGTTACCAAATTGGAAAATCCGGATACGCCTCTGTAATTGAAGCCATCGGGAATTTGCCAGCTTGGAAGGATCTTCATTAGGCTGTGAAAAACTTGAGCTTTTGTGGGGTCATTATTTATGGGCTAGCCTACCGTAGGCTGATCAATCATGATGAAATGCATGGGATCCGAGATACGCGCTAACGACGTACGTCACGATAGCCAAATATCACGCACAGACATTACTGGTTGTAAATCTCTGTACAAACTCAATGGGACTTGCTCATTTCAAATTATTACAGTTTTATGTTACAGTCCTCCACTAGTTCCAGCCTGAAATGTTTCCATCAATATTTTGTAGCTGTGCATAAGTTTACAACACGCGCAGTACAAAAATGTGAGACTCCGCAATGAAAGTTTAAGCTTAGAAGCCCTTCAGTGTGCAATAAATAACGTTAGGCCACACTGTGTAGTGTACACGAGCTGACATAACGGCAAATCCATGAATATTTTGTGAAAGCTAGCCCCTGGCCCTAGGCTATGGTGATGCGTAGAATGGACTCTTTCCTTGAAAAACTGGGAAAGAAGCGGGGCTCCGTGATGTCATTTCGCCCTCTGAAATATAGTAGGCCCTAGGTTCTGACTGGGAATAATCAAACCCGCTAAAGTGTAGTTTTGCCCACCAGCGCCGTAACATTTAGCCAAACGTATGCCCTAAGTACAGTTCGTTTACTGAGTAGCCTGATGACCTGCTCAGACAGCCAGATCGTCGCCGAGGACTCTACTTAAATTACAAATTAATAATAACAATGTGTTACAACTGTTTTGGAATTGCTGTTTTCAATCGGAGGCCTGCGGGAATTTCACGATTGTCGTCGCGGCTCAACAAGTCCAAGACTCAAGAATTGAAGAAAAGGACTGGTCGCCGGTCGGAAGTAGGACTGCGATTCTCAGTTAGGTACAGCTAGCATTGCCCAACAGCCAAATCAGTGTCATACACCATATTCCAAACTCACTTCTCAAAAGTTGCAAATTTAGGTCGGGTAGACGACAAGATAGAACAGAAGTAATTAGTGTAATAAATGATAGAAAACAGGGGGATATACATTGAATATTTTATATACTATCCAATGAATATGTTGTTCCGGAATAACCACGTGTCAACGTATGCTCCCCCCCCCACAGCGAGTAATTAATTTGTTGTTCAAATTTTCCGCGAAACTTTTTGTTTGTAGTCGTCTGCTACTGAGAGTGAGGCGTGTGGCCGGCAATTACGCAATTGATATCTGTTGAACCATGAGGGAAAGCTCTCGTCAACACAATGCATCATGGATTGTTTTAAAAACGCTGGAAGAAGTAAGGGGCGGCGTTCTGTGTTAATTATTGGGGAGCAGACATTTGAGGTCATGACCATCTAAGCGGAGCGCCACATATGGGTACCGTAGCGTACCCGAAAATTTTACGTTCCACAGAAACCCTAGATTGCAGCCGAAAACGGCACTCCAGGGCTCGTATGGTGCAGTTAAACATCACCCCCAAAATTGCAATGGATGTCCGGGGGCAATTCATATTCCGAAAACTTTGTTGAAGGGGGAAATCGATCGATGTTTACGCCTCACAATTTGCGCAACCATTGGTCTACGCGTAGTGTACAAGAACTTATGTCGTCTTGAAGACCCAGTCGTAGGGACCGGCACTTTCTGGGCCTTATGGCAGTGCGCAAAAATAGAAGGCATAGAAGTGTTTATTCCTCACAATTAGGGCCACCCAGTTGACGCGTAGCGTGCAAGTTTCTTGCTTACAAGAACCCCCTCCCCATAAGGCAGAAAACGTCAATTCCGGGCCGTATGTCAGTAAGCACAGGACCTAAACATGAGCTATAAATTCCGAAATTTTCAACTCTCAAGGAACATTCTTGAAGGAACTGATCGATGTTACTCCTTACAATTCGGGCCACTATCGGGACATTTTTTGTCTCGCCAGACCCACCAGGAATGCAGGAACGACACTTCCCGGGCCGTACGGGAGAGAATTTATGCAACATCCATCAAATTGAAACAATGAGTCCGAAATTTATATCTCAAGAAACGTTTTGAAGGGAAATATCGATGTTTAGCCTTTCAGTTCACGCCACCATCAGTTGACGTGTTTTGAGCGTACAAGAAAAGAAAAAAACTTTGTCATATAAAGACCCCAGATTTCAGGGAGCGGCACTTCCGGGCCTAGTGCTGCGGCAGTAAGCGACATCACTGAAATTGACAATAAAATGCCAAGACCTTCCGCTGCTATATATTGCCTTCCAATTGGGTGGAGAAATTGCCCGCATCTTGAAAATTTGCTGTCGTGGAAAAAGTGTGCATTGTTCGGTCCGGTCGTTCGATCAAAACAAATCGAGCCCGTCACTCCGGCAGGAAAAGTTGTCATTTTTTCAGATTTGTTTTCCCTCAAAATTTTGGTCTAAAATGTTCATGCCTCAGATTGTTTTCCCGCGCCTATGTAGTGTCATACGTCAATCACATAACTTTCCATATGATGTGCACGATCTGCCAAAATCTGAAGTTATTGTGTATGAGTTCTGTATTATACACGAACCGGAAAGACACCTGCAGCGAAGCAGGCGCGCGCAGCGCGAAATGTTTGGCATTTTGGCTTTCACAACATAACATTTGAGCAATCTGGGGGATTAGAATATTGTCAGGGGGGCTTTTTGTTCTCGCTACTACTTTACCTTTGATCGTAGGATTTTTCACCAGTCCGCTAAATATTGGGGGGGGGGGGACATTTGATATTGTGTCCCCCACCAAAACGATTGGGGGACGTGTCCCCCCCCCCCCCCGTCCCTCCACCCCCCATCACCCCCCGTGATCGCCGCCCATGAACAACAAAACCATCTAAGACGATAGAAGTGCTACCAAAAACTTGATAATGATATAGGACGTTCTAAGCAACTGAGAGTGCCGAAACTTATCAAAGCGCACGTGGGTTAGCAGTCAATGGAGCAAGTCAAAAAAAAATTACGATATTCCACTCATGTGTGGGTGTATAACCACCAAATCGGATATTGTTCTTATTATTTTACTTCACATAACAATTGCAGAAATTCCGATTGAAATTCGATTTTTCTATCTCAAATGGGGCGTATTTCGATCTCCGTAACGCAGCTCCCATGATAAACAGTGAAGGCTAGGCCTCCATGGAACGCATATCGGCCAAAAACCAAAATTATTAAATGTTCGATTTGAGTATGAAAATTCGGATATTAATCAGAATTTCGCAATTTTCATGTGAAGTGGAATAACAAGACAAACTATGAGGATGTGGTGGCAATACACCCACGTATGAGTGAAGTATCGTGATTTTTCTGGCTTGCTATTGACTGCTAAGTGATAACACACTGAAAGTGCCCCTATGAAATGAGTTTCGCACGTTGCCTATACTGATCAGGCCAGTTTCCACTCATTTTCTCAGTTTTCAATATATTTGGGACATCCAACATTTCATTTCATTAATACAACTTTGAAGGCTCGCGACTGCAAACTGAACCCTATCTGTGTTTGTATGATATGTAGAACTGGATGTCATCAGCGTATTTATATTTGAGGGATATTTCTGAACTATCTGTAGCTTATGGTTGGCGCAGCTTCGGGGGTACCTCGGCGAGTTGGGAGGGAGGATGCGCCAGCGCCGCCAGGCCCCTCGCCGGAGGAGGCCGGGCGATTGGAAGCGACGGGTGGAAGCAGCTAGGTGCCTTTCCGACACGTGCTCCCATGAGTGAGTGAGTGTTGTATTGGCATTGTGTCAACAAAAAAATCAGGGCCAAGCACTGATCCCGTGGTAACCCCACTCCTTAGAGATCATCCGGCGGAGGCTTTCCCGTCAATACCGACAATTTGCTCACGATATTCGAGGTTGAATGAAAACCATTTTACAACAGCTCCTTGAGTCCAATGGCGTTAAGGTATCAAACATATATTCATGATCAATGGTATATCGAATGCCAAGCCTAATCAGGAGTGTTAGGATAACCGCTTCATTTTTTTTTTTTTTTTTATCTAAGCCTCAGGTAGTATATTGTTATGAAAAATCATAAGGTCAATTTTCGCGGATGAACCTAATTTTAAAGACAAGATTAAAATGTTCCACTCATGTATCGCCTCGCAGTTGAATAGTCGTTCAACTGAGTCAGGACAATGCGCTCGTTATCTGACCAAGAAAGAACATGTTCGAAACAGGCATATAGTTGAGTATGGATAGTTACCATGGAGATTAATTCCTAGGAAAGGGTGGCGCAATAACTGTTTGTTTTAGTGGAGATGAGAAAAGAAACAGGCTACACAGTTGTTGATCGAGGTTGTGAGGAGTGGTAGACGAGTCTGCAACGTTTGTTTTAGCAGTCGGATCAGTGGAAGCAATATTTTCAAGCTCACTTGTTATCCTTATTTTTTTTATTTTTTTTATTTTCCTCTCCCCCTTTTTTTTATTAAGGAATCACATATCACCCCATCACCCCATATGCCCTGGCTGGGGTGTGACCTTTGATTCGGAGTTTTGAGCTGAATATGGTGGACCGCCAGCGAGCACCGGTCCAATTACGGTCCCGGGGGGGGTCCACCCGTGGATCGCCGGTGTTGCCACCAGTGGACCACCGGCGGGCCGCCATCTCTCACGCTATCTGGAAAACGTGTGATGACACCTTTCATAGGAGAGTTAGTCAGTAATTTTAAAATTTACCAACAATGGCCCTGAGTTGGATAAAAGCATATACAATACATATACAAACAATGCGCCTATATAGCGCCCTAATCAGTCACGGACTGCTCTAAGCGCTTTAAAGAAATTACACTACGGAGCATGGACCCAAGAAAAAGACTAAAAAAGATGAAATCGGAGGAATGAAAAATAATGCATCTTCAATGTAACTCCTGAAGCATCTCCAGTCGCCGAATTGTGGATATGCAGCAGAATGGAATTCCGTATAGCTTGTGGGACACCACGCTGAAACCCCTGTTCCCATGAGAAACCCCTGCGGCTTCTGGGTACACCAACTGAAGTAGTAAGCTTGTTGAGAAGTCGGTTGGTAGGTCACGCGTGGAGCGATTTTATTACTATACCTACACATATACCCAGGAGAAGGTGGATTGAGTGCCGTGTTAGGTCAGAATTAGAATTTTGTACCAAAAGCGGTTCGGTATCGAAAGCCAATGCACTTGACTACTCAATGTGGGTGTTTATAATCGAAACTTCTTGTCCTACAGTACTGGTTACCAGGCGGAGTGGCAAGTGTTGTGAACCAGTGAATTCGATCAAGAAGTGTTCGAGGTAATCCGACGAGAAACATGCCATATCAAGGCGGGCAAGTAACAATGAGTGAACTAAAGCTTACTACAACATGGGCAAATCCTCAGTAAACATATATAGCCTGTATATTACTAAGGAAAATAACAGATTTTACAGACAGAGTTGGGCTGGACTGTATGTCCATACTTTAATTAGCTGGCTATCGAAAAACAATCCCCCAGGTTCCAGAGTTTAAACTGCCCCGACAGTGTATCTCATATATGGAGTTTTTCAGTGTAGAAGTTTATCTAGAGGCTAACACCAGCAATTTCTGTTTTGTCACGGTTGAGTAAGCTGTCTAACACGGAGTACGTCATCTCTGACTATTCTCAGCAAACTCATTTTCTCAATACTTCCGCTTTATATTTAGTAGCATGATAGCGTTGTTCTCGGATTGCCCAGTGACGCGGTCTCGCATCCATGACCGAGGACGTCATACCGACAAATAGAGACTTTCAATTTTGAGGAGACCAACCTCATCATATATGTCCGACTACAGCATAGTGAGCAGTGAGCACCATGTCCCAGTCTAACCCGTGTGTGGGTCTCCCGGTAACATTTGTTACAGATTGATAAGATAAATTATTTCAAGATATTGTGACACACTGTCCGAAGGGGGGGGCCCCCTTCAGTGCCCCCAGTGGCGGCGGAAGCTTACAGTTTAGGGGGGCGCAGACCAAACTTTTGATGAATTCATGTGTGTTACTGACTCTACGACGGCGGAGCGCCCCCCATTGGTCGCGCGGAGCGTACAGGCATTGTGGGGTTTTAAACGTTCCAAGATGGCCGAACGGAAACCCGGCACTTTCCTTCCTGAGCGTTGTGAGCTATTACCCACCAGTCATAAAACTGGGGTCATGTCTGCAAAATCCCTAGTTATTAATAAAATGGTATGTAGAAGAATGAGAATGCATATCAGATGGTTGTGGAGACCGCAAATTCCCATTCCCGCTTAGGGAACGCCCGGGGAATGGATGTCACACCTTCGCACCCCCTCCCCCCCCCCCCTTCATCTAAGAAAATCGACTTTCTTCCTCATTACGGTGAATTTCCAGTGCCATGATCGAGACTGAGTGATTATGATGCTAGCCCAGGTAGCCCCTTTCCCGCCCCCAGTTGACCATTCCACTGTGGGATCACGTGGTTAGCGTATCGGAATTGCAGTCTGTCAGGGTGTGGTTTAGGTCCGAATCCTAGTCAGCCGGGACCGTAACAGCACACTGGTGGAAAATAGTTGCCAATAGTGACCAACTGTAAGTGCAAAATTATTACGTACGTTTAAAAGACGCCAAAAGTGGGACAAATTGGTGTCTTTGAACAGTACGTAACACCTTTTTTCACTTGGTGATGAGTGTTTTGTAACAAACAAGGGAACAAGGTTTAAATATGATATAGTTTGTATCGCAACATATCTGTGAGCAAATTTATAGCAATTTACGGTATACAGTTTGATACATAAATCATGCTGTTTTGGTGTATTCTTTTATTTGACCGTAGTACACTAAAGCCATTACTGCAAGATAGTAAATGATAAAGTCATTCACCGACATGTCATTTGGGGTATTTCTTCATGTTCAGCATTAAAGCTGAAACAAAATGCAAGCATCACTTTTCCTATTTTTTTTAAGCGACTAACATTTTCAATGTTCCACTGTTGTTGCCGAGTATTGTTGTACATACAGCGGTGTTTATTGTCCATCTTGAATAATCTAGTAGGCCTAGTCAAAAAACTAGCATTACAGTCAGTCGTCATCTACTTATTTGCTAAAAATGCTGAATCGTGTTTCCTTCTTGTTGACGAAGTAAGCGCACAGCTCAAGAGTATCTAGAACTGACTGGTGAACATGGGCAAGATTACAGATTTCGCTACAAGCTGCGAATATCGCGGACCAGGCGGCAACGGTTTGGTGCGGCAACATTTGTTGAACTTAGAAAGGATACTAGTTTTCACATTCATTTAGGCATGTTATAATCTAATTGTCCTATTCCATCATGTCCGCAGATATGATGTTGGTGTTAATTTTCAAATTTCATTTGGTCAAAAGTTTTGGGGGGGGGACGCGTCCACCCACTTCAATTTTTTTGGGAGGGGGGGAACGCGTCCCCCTCCCCCCCCCCACAATATTCCTTTAATATTAATAGTCAGCAGACGATGAAGAACTGGCTGAATTCCACCAGTAAGAGGGCCCTCATTCGCCAGGCAATAAACTGACGGAGACAATATGTAAGGGTTTGAGAATCGAGTACAAACCTGCACTCCGTAGAGATGTCTGTATAGCATGTGAAATTCATCTTCTACTGGAAGAAGGACCGATAATGACTCAATGCCACCATGCCCGTTTGGTAATCACCCTTTTCAAACGATTGCCCAAGATTTTTTTCAATAGTAGACTAAATATTCTATACGCCTATCTATTTGTACATGGACTCCGTGGGAAAACAACACATTTTTTAGTTTCGGCCAAATAGAATTCTACCCCACACGATCCCTAAACCGTTAAGCATGTTCGAGATGCTTATGACTTTTTGTATATTCTTCACTTGTACACCTCTAAAATATTGGGTTGATGTTTTTTCAGTTGCCGTACTGTGTGCCATAGCTGTTGAAAGTGCCATCAGAGACCCACAGACTCAAATTAAGGCCATGATCTGTCCGCTTTATCGTATGTAACAATCGTGACACACATTCAGTTTGTTTACCCTCTATCTGTGTCTTTAGTCAGAGAAATGCCCCGACGCATACCTCCGTTGCTTAAGTGCCCTGATGTCACAGCGTAAGATCCTGGAACATCTTTAGCGAGTTGCCGTCATATATTCCATAACATACTCAAAAACCGCAGTACGTTCTCCGTTATAAAATTACCGAAAACACTTATTTTTCCGAAAACTCGATTGGTTCTGGCAGGAAGCATAATCTAGACTGCGCCGAACGGCTAGTATTCTTTTGAATGCGAATCAACTTGGCCCATTTTACAATAAGGACTATGTCATGAGGGCGCTGGCAGGGGACAAAGCAAACCGCTCAATGGTAGTGCAGTATGGCCAAGGCTGGTGGCCCAGGCCACTCAAGCAGAGTGATTTGGTTACAATCGCACTATGCCATTTCGGTTGAGTGCTTTTCCTTGTAAACACTATTTGACAATGTTCATCGGTGTTATAATTAATACCAGAGAAAGATCGACAGACGATCTGTACCCACAGCCAACATGCGAATTGCCCAGCCCTGGGTCGGCATACTCTCTTTCGTGACCAACGATTCTGTAGCCAGGGGGTGTAAGCTTCAATTGTCTTGGAAAAAAAAAAAAAAAAAATTGAGAAGGTTTTTCTCTTCATGTCATATATTTTCGAGCAGAGTTACATCCTGAAGTCTTGTGCGAATATTTCAAACGTGTCACATACGAATAGACGAAGATATGGAAAATATGTTGATAAATCGCATCTGGAGAGCTCGAAGTCAGTCTACCTGTGTTTCGACATGATTTCATCGTCAATGAGGTTGTCGTTCAGCATTAGCAATGAAGAGATGGGGAAAATATTTACTACCCCACAAATGTGTAAAGCGCGTTTTGTCATGTTGTGGTATAGAACCGAGTTCCTACGCTGTAAACTCTAAAAAACAAGTCAGTTGATGATCCGAAGCAAGGAAAGTAGTTAAATATTGAATACTAATGTAAATCGACTATAAGGTGATCCTTTTTTACAAGGTTGAATGAAGGAGTAGACTACTTTTAGTCGGTGCATAGTCTGAAAACGACTTATTGGTCAATTTTAGAGTGTAGTGAAAAGCGGATTTCCGAAACATTAGGCCAATTATGCGACCATATTGAAACTCTTTTGTGCAATCACAATACATTGCGTATACTGTGGAAAATGGTTGACTCAAATAGGTCCATGCGGTGAGTACAGTGGAAGGAATTGTAGAAATCAGGTATAATTTGTCCCGAGTGCAACTGAAATACGCTTCTGTGAGGGGAGGTTTATTATAGATTCCGGGTGGAAGATTGAATCTACGGGTCGGCAGCCATCATGAAAACTGCACATATATCGTCAGTTAACCTCTATTGGCTACAATTACACCAAAACCCGTTTGTGTGCAATTGTGCAAAGGGTTTACGCGTCACCGTCAAACGTGGAACAACTGTTCCTCGGTTCGTTTTCCTTCTAGGAAAGTTTCATCAGATGGGACCAGAAAATATTAGAAAAAAAGACCCAAACTTCCATTGTCATTTCCGGAGAATTGTGGTTTCAATACGTCAAAACGATCACATGTTATTCTGGTCGTACACAGCGTAAAGGCTAATATTCGAAAACGCCACAAAGATGGCTGATATATCTTTGTATCTTGAGAGAGTTGCCAGCATAGAGTTACATAAACTGAAATGTTCTGACATCTCGTCAAGTGTACATTAAAAGTTGGAGGGTCAGATGTCAAAGTCTATTTCGTATTTATCAGTTGCCAGTATGACGAGGAGACAGTCTTAGAGTGGAAAATGGATGATGTGAAAGATACCAAAGAATCTATCGATTCATTTGTACTAGTCCGTCTTGCGGGAATAAAATCGGGTATACTAGACTCCATACCTCTTTTCAAGCTACACTCATGAGAGAATGGCACACTATAGAACGATATTAAGAATCTTAGTTGGAAAGTATTGTAAGATGCATTGGGCACTAAATGATAGTCTATTAATGTTCATTGTAATGTTACAGGCTTCACAGCACTTACAGCCACGATGAGTTCAGCCGGGTGAATCAATGGTTCGGCTGAGATGAATTCGTCGATCCTTTTACAGAATCCGTAAATTGATGGAACGCGAAAAAAAAGAAAAAGAGTATATTTGCCCATTAAGTTGCTTAATTGGGTCGATACAGCAGCCTATGCATATTGTCGTGACGTGGCTTCTGAGGGTGACTGTTCTGAGCTCGACTCGAAGTCGTGCATGTATATATAAACGAGATTCGCGAAGCAACCGGTGTGTCCACTCTAATTCTCCTTGACTCCCTTCTGGCGGATGTTCAACGACACGTTTCGCCATATTTCTGGTAGAGGGAGTTGTATAGCTCGCGAATGTACTCGGACTCCTTGCAAGTGCGGGGTCATCTGACAGGAGGTTGTGATGTTAAAAGGACGACGCTCGTGACGATTACCAGTAACTGTGGAAGAGGTAATCAGAAAGCTTACGATTACCACGGTACCCAAGTGGAAAATGGGACATTGGAGGTGACATGTGATTAGTAGGCGTGCGTCGTATGTGGCTGCACCCTATCGGAAATTCCCCGGTGGACACGATAAAGTGGCGCACTGAAATGTTGTGTCGGGAGTGAACAAGAAAGAGATGCGTCGTATATAAATATCGTATAAGGTGGTGATGAGTCACTCATGATCAGGGGTATAATATCTGGGGTGAAGCGCTTTATACGTCAAAAAAAGGATATATGAGCAACTTTCCCGGTAGTATGGTCCCCCTGACTGTAAAGTAAATGGGTAATTTCAATTGATTGTCCAGAGTTATACCGACTGCGAATGGCCATTTTAAGTATTGATTGTATAATTTTTTAATTTGATTGTTATAAACACTTTCAGTTTTCCTCATGAATCCTAAATTTTTACAGTGTTCCAAAGAGCACTTTTAATATATCATGAATGCTACATCTAAAAATCGCCACATTTCATGCAACTAATGGTTTACCGTGCAACGGGACGGCATATTTAATGCCATAATTACAATCCGAATTCTACAGCAACGTTTATGTTGCTCCCTTTAAAATGTAACACAATCTGAGGCTGAAACCCATTATATGCGTCATTAAATTTTTTAGCAGTATAGGTTCCTGTGCCGTGTAATGAAACTACGGGGACAAGAAATCGGGAATTCATTGCAATTTTTTTGTATCGGGCGAGTTACAAGTCATATCTGAGCCAAATAGACTTCCCGAAATGGCAATAAACGTTTTACAACGTAAATTAACAAAGAACATGAGAATGGTTTCCTAACTTTGTTAAGGGATTCCACCAAAAAAGTAATTATTTGTGTACATTGCTATGTTATGGTAACTTATCTCAGAAAATTATTCAATTAAATTTTAAAAAAACAGATGAATATTATTCAGATACGAACAGCACTTGAAATGTCCCACCACTTTTTAAGAAAAGCAGTGGTCATTTCATTTGGCGGGGGTCTTTTCCAATGAGCAATCGTTGTGGAGATGAGAATAGTTTCTACAGCAGTAAATATCCAATCCAAATTATATGGAACGAGTTCTGAGTCAGCAAAAAAAGTACCACGTGTACCAATGCCGAAATGGTTCTAGGAATGCCTTCATTATGAGGATTGGAGTATAGCGATGGCAGGGTAAAGTAGTCTGCGGCACGGATGGTAACATCGCAATTTGCGCGAGGGAGAAAAGTATTCAAAAAAGATCAAACTGTATGGTGAGATGAAAGAATATGAATATGGGGCAACTATGAATTACGACGCGTAAATGATTTATGAGGGCAAGATATAATATCCAATGGATAAAAATTTGCCGTGATGCGGAATCATGCGGCAGCACTGCCGCATTGGTTTATGCGCTTTGGCTTCTCAGTTTTCGTTCCCATTTTCATTTGGCAGATTTATTTCCTACAAAGGAACTTGTTTCCATCTCTGCATATCAACTGCAGCTAATCATGTATGCACGTTGATGATTGACTTCGCATTTATCAGCCGCCTCTACGGAATCCTAGCCGTATACATAGGCGATAGCTGATAATGACGTTTCGATGTCATATAACAGTCATGTACGTGGTCGTAATTTTAGGCAATGTCTAGCTGCCCTTCCATTATACTGAGGCATATTAGTAATAACATCCACTGCACTCCCTATTAACACCCATCGAAAAACAGAGTGATGTGTGTATAGGAATGTCTCCGAAAAACGAAATTAAACGGCTGATGTTACTTTCATGAAACGTTGCAAAGTTGTACTCTTCCTCCAGTAAAAAGTAAACGTTAACTTCATTGCCCCCACCCTAACTCACACAAGCCACCTTAATGTCAAGATTGGCGGGGTAATATTGCGAAGATCTCGACTCGTGCTGATACATGTCATATTTATACAAGGTTAATGAAATCAATTGAACACTGACCTTATGAGAAAAGACCGATATTGGGCAGCACACCAAGGCAAAAGAGGAGTGGAAAGGTGAATTCATGAAGCATCAGCGCCACCCCTGGGACAAAACACAATAGTAGATATCGGACTTTTGTTCTTTTCTTTTTCATTAAAGGAAGGAAACCTCGATAAAATCAATCAAGCACCTATTGGATATCGATACGTTACAATAATCCCTATACTGATCCTGGGTGGTGCGTGCTTCACGGTATCTGCGCTCCATCATTGCTTGAATCTCTTTTAGGCTCGCGTCAATCTCTGCAGGGGTCGAGTCCCACAGCACTGGGTTTTACAAGAAAATTTCGAGTTCTCTCAAAGGGATGATTGCTATCTGATCAGTCATCCTACGGGGAAAGAAGCAGACTGGACGTACCCTCCTCCTAACCTCCGGGTAGAATATTTTTGGGTTTCTCATCATCCAAATCCAAGACATACAGACTGGCACTGCAGAGTGGTATCTGTTGTCTCTCATCAGCATTGACAACCACCGGAGGGCGCTACAGAATTCAACTGGCAGTAGGAGGCGCGGTCCACTGGAAGCTTCGGCAGTTAGGTGGGTGTTGGCATGAAAAAGGACGTGAGTACTTATATAGGATGTGTAGGGTTTGTGCTTAACATGTTCACCTTCCGCACAGTTATAGTATCGTTCATATCATTAGTCCCGCTGCAGAGGCCTGGGCACCCCCAACTGTTTGCGCGCTTCAGACTATTGGATATAAGAATACAAACACCGTTCTTACCAGTAACATGAGGTTGGAAGGGGGGGGGGGGTGCGTTGACCCATAATGACAGAAGGGACGGCAGCCCTTGGAAGTTTGAGAACAACTGAACTAAAGCTACTCAAAAGACATTGGTTGATTAGCGTTGACTGTTATTTTAATTTCTCACCCCTGTTTTTTTTTTAAACATCTGTTATACTGTAGAAACATCTCTTTGTAACATTATTATTGTTATATGAGCGGGTGCCTGAATTCCCCTCGGGATTAATGAAGTTTACTTACCTAACCATGGTCGAGCCGCTGAGTTGATATATGTGTTCTTTTATTCTTATACTGTAAAACATTTCCTGGAGCGCTTGTGCAATGTCTCATTTCAACTTACAATAATAGAAATATGAGGACTAGGATTCTCGCACCGACCACCGGTAGTCTCAGATTATTTCGCATGATTCTTCATGATATTGTGCAACACCATGACCCCCCCGATTCCAAACTTCGTAAAGGATTGTCGTCGTAACAAGAAATGGTTTTGATCAATGGATTCATCTTCCTCTTCTCCTAATAACGAAAACCCTTCAATACAAGACCCTCGTAAAACCCTTTGAATGAACGGTGCTACATGGTCCCTATATTTAAAATAACGAAGGGCTCGACTGACTTGGTCTCGTCTACTCGTAGACCGGGTGCATATTATAATGTAGTTGGTGGGACTGCACACTTTGACACTGAAACTTACCCGTTGATACATGGACGGATTGGGTACCGGTTGGTTCATGCCCTGGCACGTACCCTGGTTAATTGGGTAGAGGGCGAGTCGAGTAGAGTTTGGAAAAGTTGACAACAGGACAGAGGGAGCCTCGGGACAGTCTCGTCCAGGAAGTGCGCCAGCCGCTGTAGCTTGAGCCACTCACTGTCAGCCCAAGATTCGTAGGACAGACTCCCGCAAACGTCAGCTGGAACAGGGAAGAGGGAAGGGGGGGGGGGGGGATACGTGTGGTAAAAGGTAGTTATAGTGGTTGGTTGGTATTAGTTGAAGTAATAAAGTACCGTACTTTGTAGGGTACTGGACGAACATGTCAGCCATAATCCGATTGAAAGCGCCTCTTTTTTAAAAACCTTAAAAACAAAAAACAAAAAGTAGGCCCTACACACACTCCTATCGTGTCGGGAGGCAACAAGTCTATTATGAAATTTGTGCAACACGTACGAGATGGAGTGTGGTGTCATGATTTGATTTTTTTTTTTTTTGGAAGCCAAAATGCAATTAGGGCTCATCAGGAAACCCTGGACGTTTCGTATTGACAGTGGGTGAGCACTGGCGATAACTCCCATTCTTTTCTTATAGATAAGATGCTCGGATGATATCGAGGCAGGGGCGTTTAGTTTTAATTCCCAAACCTACTCCTGATGCGCCATTTTACGTCCTATTCCGAAACGACGATCAGTGAACTCCAGGTTCAGACACTTTCTTGGAAACTGGAGGAGCGGAAGAGTCATATCCAGCGTGAATGCTCACTGTTGGCCAACGAGACTTATTGTAAATATCTTGCAACAAACCACAGAAATGTGTGAGTGGCGGCTCATGAGCGGGTTCGAATCCCGGTCGGGTCATATACCAAGATTTTGGAAACAGTAGGCTACTTGCATTCTCGATGGATGCTCAGCAAGAGCGATGGACTCTTGGAAGAACGACGGGTTGGTAATTGGTAAATGCCATTGCGCATGAAGATACACTCACCTCGATATTATGGGGTACTGCAAATAGGGCAACGGAATCATTGTGCGCAGATGCCAGGTCGGCCACCGTGGCCGGACTCTCAGTAAGTTAAATTCTTTCCCCGTTTGAACTATACAAGGGCGGTAGGCAGATATGTCGTTATTAACATATAGGTGTTACATAGTGACTATCCCTCAGGGCAATACGATTCGTATACCGCCATAGAGAAAATGGGAATCGAGGTGAAAGACCACGGTTGAAAACGGGCAATATTGTCTAGTAGCAACTAAGTGATAGAACGTTGACAGACGTTCATAACCCAACATCGACTCAGTGCAATTTATATACCGGGTACAGGTATATTAAAATAATCGTCACTACCATGTTGTTACACACTATTGATTTCTATATACCGTATTCCGTCGAGACGCCATATAAACGGCAACCGTTCCATTTTTTTTGCCTGCTTTTGCGGACTATATCTTAAAATACTCCGGAGACATGATTGATTGAAAAATAACCAGAATTTGATCAAGTGGGCAGAGCATATGAATGCGTCGATAGGTTCGGGATTCGGCTTCAGGCTGGGTCATACTAGCCAGCGGTCTTGATCCAGACCTCTCCATGCGGTCTACAAATACTATACTTACACTGTATAGTGAGCCATAAGCGAGACTAGCCGACTACTCGTTCGTACTGAAGCTCCCCACAGTGGAAATCACCGTCATGGGCTCCGTAAACACAGTGGTATGAGAAACAATTACAGTAGGCCCACACAAAATGGCGGGACGTGGTATGATTTGAAGGTTTTGAGATTGATATCCTGGACGTGAGCCTCAATCTGTTCGAGAAACATATGGAGTAGTCAACACCCTTATCCGTGATAACGGAATACTTGAAAAAAAAATCAACGTACCCTCCATTTGTCATATGTCGATACTGTTTGTGACGTCATCGTTACCATAGCCCCCGTAGTCGTTATCGATATGCATCTCAATACTTCGTATCACGCTCCCTGGCTAAAAAAAGGACGGAAATTAGATAAAACAAGACACAGAAAATTGTCAAGTTTCAGGTAAATCATAATTCAGCAACAATCATAATTCAGTAGCCCCGATGAGGCTCATGGATAGTGATGACGCTCAGAACTATTAATATCTATGAAACCAATTCCATATTTTACTGTACTTCTTCTAGGTTTACGGTGATCATTCCCTCAGTCCATGAAAAATTTGTTCGGGGCACGGCCGTTTGGATGAACGTGTTATCCGAGGCCAGTGTTACTCAACCTGACCTAAGGAGTCTCTAACTCTAACATTGTTGGTGGGTCTATACCATGGAGCTAATTAATATTAACTGGAGAGGACATTTGAGCGCGTATTGTGTGCCCTGTCCAAATTTCCGTCAGAGAACACAAACACGATGTGAGGAGGCGCCCTATTGTGTGTAACATGTAAAACACATTCAGTTTTGTTTACTCTCTATCCTGCGCGAATTTCCTTCTGGCCACCAGAGACCCCCCGAAAATTCCCCGTCGTTTGTTCCATAGTCAAGATGTATATCATAGTGCAATATTCTGCAACATATTCAGTGAGTGTTACCCTATTTCAGAAAACGCGGGAAAATCAGACATCTATTACGGAAGCACAGAAAACGACATGATTAATTCGGGAATACGAAACACCAGCTAGGCGTAAGGTATGACATCACGGATTGAACTAGCGCTTAATAATGTGAAGCTCGAATCAAAGGAGACTGTCAAACGTACACATTCTGATCTAACGACGAAATGCTAATCATGTGTCGCCTGAATGCCATGTCACTATAACACCACTGTCAAGTGAGTGCGCTGTTTGCCATAGCAACGAGGCACCACCTTGACTTCTGTTTTGTATGGAGCTTGACAGTACAGCACAGTCCCGGGGGGCTTGGTCTATACTAGTAATAGTTCCGCAGGGGTCCGTCAAAAAGCATGGGTGAGCGAGGGACGGTGAAGGGAATGAGGAAATACTCGAACATTATCTATATGTAGAACATGTGAAATTATTTGGTGACTAATAATCACGAGAATGCTAAGCATTCATTTTCGCGAAGAAACAGAGACCAAGAAAGGCTGCAATTGTATTATCAGTTCTTGCCACTTGATTTGAGACTGTGCATGTATACACAGGGCGAATGGGAACATAGCGGCGATATACCGATCCGATTCATGAACGATATAGAACTGTTGACCAATTAGGAGATTGTTTACATATGACGTCACTGCTTATTCAGCCATGCCAAGAATATCACTGCTTCGTGTGTCTCGTGAACTGGAAAACTGGAGGCTAGAGCCATGTGTAAGATGTCATTATAATGAAACAGATCTCACCCTAACTAGATGTAGCTGTGATTATTGCGAATATTAACGCCGACACTGCACCAATTAGAACAATCGAGAAATGCTGAAAGATAAAAGTCAAAGCGATGACTGTATCATGCATTTATTTGTTAACTAAGCTGATTATCCTCCAGTGTCCTATGGTTACGATGTTATTGCATAGGTCGATATTAGTATGTGGACCCTGCCGTTCCGTTAAAAACAAACATAAATTTGGTTCTTGCCTAACAAACATTGTATCATTCAATGTCCATAAAGGTTGGTCAATAAAATAGAAAGAAACACTGGATGATACCACAATACGAGAATGCTCAGTCATATATCGCAGAAAAAATTATCAAGTAATTTTCTCTTGTAAAGAAGTGTGAAAACGTTCTGCATGTGGAAACGTTTTCATCCGTTAGTAGCTAACCAACAAACCACAAACACCCTGCATATGTTGCAGGTGTGCCCTCTCTTTCATTTCACACACAAAGTTCTATACAACACCTACCGAAATTTTAATTTAACGTCGATGTTGTATACTTACTAAAAGTAGAAAATTCCTGCTCCTGAAATTTAACGTCGCTATTATATATATATATATATATATATAATATATATATATATAATATATATATAATATATATATCTATATATATATATATATATTATATATATAATATATATATATATAATATATATATATATACTTACTAAAAGCAGAACGTTCCTGCTCCTGTAATGTAGCTCCTTAGGGTCCAGAAGCGCCGCTCATTGCTGCGACCCACTCGGCGGCAGGCGCCACTAGACAGATTTGGAATACAGCACCCATGGCTAGGAGAACCCCTTCCCTCGCAGGTAATTTATTGACCTCCGTCCACGCCCACCGGCTGACACCACCTCCAAGGAACGCTACAAGCTGAAGATAAAGGTACGAAATCATGAAAATAATCATAATAGCCTACATGTAGTATTCAGGGCTACATGAGTAATTGTTTGCAAAAACATACAGGCTATATGCGTTTCACATTATCGGGCATTTTGATATTTTTTATTTTTATAATATTGAAAGTCAAGCAGTTTTGGGCGTTCTCTACACAGCTTGAATATTTTACGAATTGTATATGCTCGCACTTTTCCCAATGGATCGGAGCATAATAATGCAATAACAATGTACTCGGAGATGAGCTCAGTCGAAATGATATACAGAGAGCTCATACAGGAGGGTTAATTGCCACGTGGGGTCGATAGCTCATTCTTGGGGGTTGGTCCCGAGGTAAACGAAGGGTCAAGGGAGGTCAATGTCTGAAAGCGTCGTTGAGCCTGATAACTTTGAAACGAAAATGGTATAGAGGGCTCATTACTTTTCACGATGAGTGGGAGTAGGTGTTCGTCACTTTTTTTGTAAATGAAGCATGATGGCTATGCAGTGATTATTAATCGAATCGAATCCGGATCCCACGGTCGCGATCAGCTCTCCCGTTGTGTGATTGGACAAGACACTGCATCTTCATGCTCCCCTTCACCCTGGTGCTAATCGGGGACCTGTGGGAACTGAACCGGAGCAGTGCTGCCAAATTCCCTCTGGATCGTCGGATTAAATACAGAGGTCCTACGATAATTATGTAAACCACTTTAATCCGTTCGGTGGGAGGCAGAAAGAAGGAAACAGAAATACGCTATATACAAGTCTCGGGTATTAATTACTGCGTGCCAATTGCACAAATGAATTTCCCAAGTCTTTAAGTAATCAACTACTGTTTGTCTCCACCGAGGAGACCACTGTCAAGAAATCAATCCCATCATAATTGATGTTCAGTTGAATATTTTTATATGAATTACTGATACTTTCGAGAATTATTCATTTGAAATGAAAATAAACAAACTAAAATAAATTATGATGTTGTGATCTTAGCTTAATTTTGCAATTGTAGATGATTATTCTTTACGATTACTTGCACCATTCGATACGGTGTAAGGTTGTTTTGAAGGTTAACTGACTTAAAACAAAAAATATTATTATTATTCAAGGGCGCAGCCACTATCTGAAAGTTGGGGGAGGGGGGGTCAAGAGAAATTGGGGGGGGGCAAGGGGGGGCAAGCAGTGATGGGAAACATGTTGTGTGTGAAAAAAATCAATTATGTATGGAGGCCTTCCCCCTAGCGGCTGCGCCCCTGTTATATTATTTGTTTTATTATTATTACTGTTTTTTTTTTAATAATCTGAACATTAAAACAAACAATATCTTATATTCTTTATCCATGTTATTTTTTTTTTGTTACTTTTTCTTTTTTTTCCATAAATTATGATTATTATAATATATTATGTACCGCCGCGTTATGACCATAATAATAGGCCTATTCGTTCAACCCGTTCCATTGAGCGTGCATTTTTCAGTGACAATCACACAAACTGTGACCATATAGAGGCGTTGTCGTCTAGTAGCAAATGGCGGAACCCGGGGCGATGCGGTGGAACGTTCGTGACGTCACTAGTCATATGTTATAGCCAGTGCCGATAAACACTAAGACTATTTCGTGGTGACGTTATGTGAATTGACACCGTCTATATTCGGCGAGTGTAGCAACACGACGATGTTTCTTTAAGATCCATGTCTCTTCAGCTGACAATCACTTCATTTTGCACAACCAGATGGCTTCGGACAGTGCAGGACGCCGACCACCCAAGAATACATAACCATAAGGCGTCGAATTACAGATACTCTGCCGCACTTCGACCTCATGTTCTGTTCTTTCTGACAGTCATCTTCCGACACTGCTGAACGCGCTATGTCGCAAACGGCTCCCTCCGTAACGTCATTTGGAGAATAATTTTCCAGACAGCAGTTAAACACCAGCAGAGAACATAGCTCTCCCTACGCCATGATTTTGCTCGAAAAGACGGGAACTGAGCAGTTCAGTTGTAGAAGAACGTACTCTTCGAACGGTATTTCTACGTTAGAACGAATTTCTTCAATATTAACTTCTGGAATGCAGCCATTCTGTCCCGCAAATTTTCCTTCAAAATAAGGTTCCGGTCTTCGTTAAGCTCATTTTTCCGCACAACATTCAACGAATAATGACTGACGACCCGACCAGAAAATTCAAACCCAATACTATGGTCAACCGCGTATAAGCCCGTTTTAAAGCGACTTCCTGGTGTAAATGTGAGTACTGCGCCTGCACAGTTACATAGGTTTGCACATCGCCCAACAGTACTTAAGAATATAGTACTTCCCATATCATGGTCAGGACCATGCTTGTAGTCTGCACGCTTGAATGATTCTCAAGCCATGGCCACCAATAAATTGACCCTCAGTTAATGGTGAAGAGTTGTCAGAAAGGAGATCAATAAATTGGTTGATTTTCCAGTGTCCGTGTGTGATTCCCATGTTTGGTTACTATTCGAGCCACAGAGTCGTTAGTGGGTGCAATCCGGTTGTTAAGTCGTATTATTAAGACGGCCTCAACAGCAGTATGGGCATATCAGACAGCAAAACCGCGATCATAAATTTCTTCCTTGAACACTATCCAGATAGCTGGGCCCCGAGTGCCTTGCATAGTGGTGACCGGGGAGAGAATTCCCTCGGCCATCGATGGCTGCCCGCAATTCATTATAAACGAGCGGTGTTTATAATCGCGTCTTGCATTTCTGGGCAGCACGAGTGTTCACTGTCCAGTCTCAACCAACCCCCCCCCCCCCCTCCCTCCAGATCGCTATAAGTTTAGTAATTCAATCATTCAACTCAGTGGCGTACAGATATTTGTCAGGGAGGGGGGGGGGGTCGGACCAAAAGGGAGTGTGCCCTAATTTTTAGCTCACCCTCCCGTTCCGACAATAAATACATGGGTCCCTAGGACACATGCTTCTGCATTTGCTAAACAACACTGTAAAACGTCTACTGAACTGTCAAAAAGTGTTTTTTTGTTGAAAAATATGTTCACAAAGGCACACGGGTCAACCCCTCCCCCTCGACATACGCCATTGACTCACCTCGACTCGTCTACAACGTACTAACGATGTCGCTGGCAGTTGATATTCGGATCCGAATTCGGCACTCGCTAAACAAGTCGGACTTTTTTCCACTTCGGACCTACTCTGACCAACTCTTGACAAGGCTTTGTACCTATTTTATTCAGATAGTAGGCTCCCTTGCCGTCCAAAATTTTTGAATGAAATTACCTATGGATTGGAAGGAATCTACAAAACAAGGTTTCACGGACCTGTACCTATTATTTTTCCAGATTTGTTCGTTTGTTTCTACCTAATATAGGTTGCCGTGTCTCATTTTTATAATGCATACCGTCTTTGCACCCGATATGTGTGTTTCGGGAAATGTGTTATCCTAACTATTAATCGAGTTATCTCATTCACCTTGTGAATTTGACGGTTGTTCCTTCACGGCAAACATACGTAAATCTACAACCAACGACACCAGTACATAAACCAAAGTTACGTGCTCAAGTGAACCGTGCACAAAAATGTTCTTCCGCCTCTCCATATCGGGTTCCAAGATGTCGAATCGAACTTTGTGATTTTGCGCTATCATTCATTATTGTGCAAACGCTCATAGATATGCCAGGCTTTGTGCCAGGATCAAACTCCATGAGAACTTGCGTTATGCATATAGTAATTGTTTCCGATTTAAAGAAGTCGGGGAGCCTTGTATAGTGTCAAAAGCACGCATGAAATTGCCATGGTTTTCTCTAGCTAGGCAACATAGGAGCAACATATGTGACACTGGTCATGGTGGCGCTATCCGTCGATATATATGATGTCCACCGTGTACTTCGAAACGCCCCACCGTGCCACCACCCCCCTCTTTGAGGTATCCGGCTTCTTTCCTTTTTTCGGTCTTCTTTTTTCAATACCACCCGGAAAACTGGAAAAAGAGAAGACCTCGAGTCGCCAGTCTCATGCATGGTGTTCCGAGGCTTTGTCCAACTCTTCGCACCGTCCCAGCTCAATCCTAGGTGGCCAGAACTGATTCGGCTATAGAGACTTTCTGATATTGACCGAGAAGTCTTCTGCCTCAATCGGGAACCCATTTTTTTTATTCGAAGTTTCAGCACAGGTTTTGACGAGCCCCAGCTGTGCCCACGTTTGGCCTACCTCCATTGGTTGTGACTAGGACCTGGAAAACTTGAGGGGATTGCCGTCAATTAAAATGAATCTTGTAAACATATACTGCACCAGCATTTAGATCACTTGAAACCAAAATGGTATATTTCACCCGCATTTTTTTTTTCGTCCAAGTAAAATTATTGAAAAATAATAATATTGAAGGATGTATCCCGATATACGAGTTGTACTGCACATTACCTTATTCTGTCGTGGTTCATGCAAAATTCGCCCTCGCTTGTTTGCTGGACGCTAGCATACGACAACCCTCTTTAACTATAGTGGCAGGGCCGGCGTAACTCACGGAGGGATTGGGGTTTTACCCCTCCCCTTCTCTCGTTGCTCAATGTGACATCATGTGATATTAGCAGGGCAAAACCATCACACGAGTTAAAAACCGGCAACCATCCCTTCGCAGGTATTACTGCGCGGATGAGTATCGTGTGGTACAAAACCGGGAAATACTGGGTTCGTTTCGGTCGACTGTAATGATGATAACTTTCGCAAGGGCGAACTCGAACAGAAGGGGGTCAAGTGATCAGTAATCAGCTGTGTTGTCAAGTGAAACGTAATTTTGTATACTAAGATCAGTGCTAGCAGTGGCGTGGCCTAACTATCAGTGTCTTTGGACTGTTAGCTCTGTTAGATGATGCATGTCATTTGACTCTTCCGCCAATCAGGTCCCTTTATTGAAGGCTAATGACGTAGTAATTATCTAACAATAAAAAGTCGACTGAATGTGAACGCACCCAATGCGTTGCCCCTGTTTCAGAATTTGACTTCTGAGGCCATGGGTGATCTCGGAATGACTTCTTACGTTCTCGAGGTTTACTAATTCACAACGCGGTGTGTGGCGGAAGCAGTGGCGGCGGGAACACGTTAATTTGAGAGTGGAAACCAAGTAAAGTTAACAATACGGGGTTAACGCTGGTCGAGGGGTAATGACTACATTCAGAGAACATTCTCTCCTGTTCTAGAATATACGCTGCCGATATAAAAACTGTGACAAATATATATTGATTGCTCTTCCGAGGATTAAGCAGTACGCTCCCATGCATGCACTAATTCAGCGGGAGATATTAGTAGACATCCCCGCCTTGTTGCCTATTGACTAATAGACTAACTGCACGAAATTGCTATGAATCCGTGATCTACATTAAAGGTTTGTCAATTTTGCACGAAATGGTATCCCGGTTTGCATTTCGCGATCAGCTGGCTGCGGAAGTTGTTTTTAGTGTACTTGAGCAATTGATAGAGGATATTCAACATGGCCCTAAATTTACTGGATTATTTTTGCGTGCCTAATGACATGGGAAAAATCAGTGAAGTTTCCTATAATTGTTTTTATAAAATCTGCAGGGGACATAACAACTAGAATAAGAAAATACCGAAAGTTGAATTTTTCCAGGCCCCCCCCCCCCCCTGGATAGTGAGCTGAACTGCTACAGAATTAGCCCACAGCTGCAGGATTTAGTAAAAACAAACACCACAGTCACGTTATTTCGAAAAAAGTCGATGGCGTAAAAATGGAAATAAAGGTACCGGTACAAGAACTATTTCATTTAGTTAATATTGTGACTCAAGTTCACTATTTAGCTCGATCATATCAGTGAATGATTTTCTGGTAGGCGGGAGGATTGACCTTAATTCCAGGAAAGAAGACTGTTCGATGAGAAATATTCTTTAAATAGTACACAGTAACATATACAGAGCCAGGCACGTACGAGAGACTTGTGGGTTTTTTTTGGGGAGGGATGGGGTCGGAAACCCAAGGGAGCGCCCTCAATAAAGGCCTTACCCTCACTATTACCAAATAAGTATCGTCAATTTAGGGGCCCCTAGATACATGCTGCGGCAATATTTGCCAAATAACAGCTGCAAAACCTATCTGAACAGCCAAGAAAAATCAGTGTTCGTGTTACAAATTTACGAATCACTTCGGTATGGAGAGGGGGTTCTGACCCTCCCCCGTGGGTACGCCACTGTCCAGAGCAGTTAAGGAGACACTATCGTCTGGAACCACAGGCGAAGAGCGCTGCAGCGCTTTATGGCGTCCCGACACGAGCCACCAAAGGACGCGTTCTTAGAAGAATTCATATGGATGACGTAAGTTAAATTGAATATAAATGGTCAATACGATCATTCTTCCGATAAGTTCGATGGGCGGCTCTAGCGAGGATGTATTCAAATAGCACCGCCTATACTTTCGCTTGACGATCTTGTACCTTCAATCATAGGCGGCGGACCAGCGGGGGGACGGGAGGGGGGAGCGCCCCAAAAATTTTAAATTGGGGAGTGGGACCGTCCCCCCCTAAAACTTTTGACAGATGCAATTTGAAAATTTACACAACATCGACAATTAAAACTATCATTATCGACCTGCAGAACATGATGGAATAAAACAATGGATTATAACATGCCTAAATAAATGTGAAACTAATATCTTTTTAAGTTCACCAAATGTTGCCGTTATCGAACCCGTTGCCGCCTGGTACGGTCTGCGATTATTTCGCAGGCTTGTAGCGAAACTTGTAATCGAATCAACGCTGTATGTACAAGGCCGTACAATACTCGGCAACAAAAGTGGGACCTTAGAAAAGAGTAGTCCTTAGATTAAAAAAGATTTATTAGTAAAAAAAGAAAAGTGATGCTTGCATTTTGTTGCAGCTTGATGATGAACATGAAGAAACCCCAAATGAATGTCTGTGAATGACTTAGCAATGACTATCTTGCGTTATAATGGCATTAGGTTTTACGTACGTTTCAAATATTTTTTTTTTCAAAAAAGACACCAAAGACAGCATGATTTAAGTATCAAACTGTATACTGTAAAACAAAGGAGCAACCACTAGGAGGGTCCGGGGGCGGTCATGACCCCCAACTTTTGGGAAAGGCCCTCCAACATAATGATTGTTTTCCACACACAAATGTTTCTCATTCAATGCTCCGCCCCCCCCCTCCAAGTGCCCTCTTGACCCCCCAACTGTCAGGGACAGGGCGTGTCTTCGCTGTTAGAATTGCTATTATAATTTCTACAGATATGTTGCGATACAAACAATAGCATTATTGGAACCTTGATTCAATTGTTTGTTACAAACTCATCACCAAGTGAAAAAAGGTGTTGTTGTTGTGTTTTTTGTTACGGTACGGTATACGTTTCAAAGATACCAATTTAGGTCCACTTTTCGTGTCTTTTAAACGTACGTAATAATTTGTTCCACTTAGTTGGTCAACTATGAAAATTCGAGGAAACCAAAGTGTCAAAAAATGTTAATCTTTTCGTGTTTGGTTCGTCTCACCTACGGGAGTCGACCTAACCCGAACAGATTGTAAGTCCGATACTCTAACCATCGTATCACAGTGGGATGGCCAACTGGGGAGGGAGAAAGGGGCTACCTGGGGTAGCATCATCTTAATACCAGTCTCGATCATGGCATTGGTAATTCACCGTAATGAGGAAAGAAGATAGAGAAAAGGAAGACAGTCGATTTTCTTAGATTGAGGGGGGGGGGGGGGGGTGAGAAGGAGGTGTGTCATCCACTTCCCCAGGCTCTCCCTCAGCGGGGGGATTGCGGTCTCCACACCCATCTGATATGAATTATGATTCTTCATACATAGATTTATTAGAAACTACGATGTGCAGACATGACCCCAGTTTGATGACTGGGTACATATAGCTCGGCACCGCTCAGGAAGGCTTGTTTCCGCCACGGGAGGTTTGTAAAACACCAAAATGGGCGCGTTCGCTCCGCGCCAACGAATGGTGACGCTCCGCTTAGATAGTACCACACAAAAAATTCATCAAATGGATTCATCGATGTAGGATTATAGTGCGGGCAAAAGTCAGGTTTCCCACAATAACGCTTATGCTGTATTGCATCCGCAGGTAAAATGAATGCATTCTCTAACCCGGAAACCTGGTGTCCATTCCCCATGCACGTACATGACATCTAATCCAATTGCGTCTGTTTTGTGTTTGTTTTGTGTGTTTCTGTCAACTTTAAAACATCTTTGAATGGAAGGTCGTAAGAATTCTGCCGTTATTCAGTCGTTCCAGCAACAGCCGTCTGTGAAGAAAAATGTGATTGAGATCAGATGACCCTAGCCATCCAATTCGATTACTCCGGCCGCCGAATATACTTAGGACGAGGACGCGAATAAGTAGTGTTATCTTATTATAGTTCCTCGATCGTGCACGTCAAAGAAAAAAAAAAAAAACAATAAAAAGTATTTTATTGGGAGAAGGCAACAAGATAGTTTTTGGGCTTCTAATAAGGAAATAACCCTTAAGATTAACAATAAACTGGCCAGCATTCATGCATTGCTATGCAGGTAATTCAGCCTCGAAGTGTGTACTTTATATTAACCTTCTCACCAAAAAACTCCGCTATCATGATATACATTTAAAACAAGCGCAAGTCGAAACGTTTTGATAGCTGCGGATGGCAAAAATTCCTGTGGCGAATACACTGCAAGTTCTTCACCAATCCACTTTTATTGTTTGCCCACATTCAATCCACCTTACTGACAGCTGTCATAACCATGGAATGGCTTGGAACATGTCTACTACCACATTGGCCTAATATTTAATATCAGTGCCCAGCACAAAGTACCCCACTGAATAATTCCTAGTCATGTAGATTAGCTATATGTATGCAACAAAACCCAACAGGTGAAAACCTGTCTTTCTTCTGGCTCACCGCCACCAATCTAGGGCGAGACTCACCAACCAAAAATCTAGGGCGAGATGTGAAGACCAGACAAATAATTTCCCCTGGACAATAGGTTTTATTGTCAACTAGGCTGCCAATTTGGACTTCTGACAGATAAGGTCAACACTGCTCGGGGAGGGATGGAGTACATGTAACAAAAACCACATCTCAGCAGTCCGAGCGCTGAATGGAGTTGGAAATTGGGGTAATTAATTGGATTTAAGTAAAATCTAATCACACTATGCGAACATAAATGTGGCCTCACCTAGCCAGTAGCGAGCCTCCATCCACCTACAATTTTCAACCTGATCAAACGTACGGTTTAGAAGTTATGAATGAACGTGACGAACAGGACGGGACGAAACTACCGAACGAACGAACGAACGAACGAACGAACGAACGAACGAACGAACGAACGGACGACGGACGGAGAGACATGATGACTTGTAGAGCTGCTCTCCCGCAGTTAAAAACGCGACAGTTGAACTGCGTACATCAGATTACGCTGTTACCTAGTAGCATGGTCCATCTTGAATTTGCTCATCTAGCGTCAGCACTCTGATCGCAATCAATACTTTCTGTCATAACTTGATTCCAAATAATAATACAACCATGTCACTTCCTCACGCTCTTCAAAATGATACCTAAACGGGCCATACCCAAACCCGGTGAATGAAAAAAAATTCAGGAAACTATTGTGAAGGACAACAAATCAGTAATTATTTGAACCACCACCTCAATTTGCAGCATTTGGAAATGGGTCGGTACCCCACCGGCCACTAAATCAGGAACTTGTCTCAGGAAGTCATATAACAGGTACAAGAAGATACTCAATTTCTATTGAAAATTGCGATTTGACTAATAAAAACGATGGCGAAACAGTCAGAAAACAGTAAACTGAAAACAATTTGCCGATTTTTCGGAGTTAGGCTACAAGCTTAGGTTACGAATTTAGTGTGGCTGGGTATAGGGCAGGTGCGCAAATTGAGAGTAGTTGACGATATATATACACGCTGGAAATCAGTGTTTAGGAATAAACATTCCTCTAAAACTATATCGACTTCACTCGTCATCTGAAATGCGTTTATACTTTGATCATGTTCATCAATCGAACATACCGTACATATGTAAATAGCAATCAAGTTTCGGTACATACATTTAGAAAGTTGATACATTTGAACATGCTCCGAGTGGTCATATTATTGGTTAAAAGGGTGCTTAGTTCCCGAACACGTACTTTAGAGTGCGCTCCAACACCAACATACTAAAGAAAATATATCTATACCGAATAAAATTAAAATTCCTAATATTATGAGAAAAATACATCGCTTAAATTTATAAATATTATAATCGGATGTCCACTCTTTGTTTTTGACAATCGCTAACGGAAAAAATATATATATAGAGGCAGATCGCGACTATGAATGGGACCCCCATATATATTCGTGACAGTGGACAAAATACAAGGCACTACAGGGACCAGAGAATGGATTGCAATGAAAGGTTTATCAAATGGAAAAATGCGAACGCTGACAGGGAGCTAGGCCTATTCCTATAATTACATGAAGGAGGAGGAGGAGAAGGTAGCCATACGACTACGATCATGTCTGTAGAAACCCATAGACGTATTATGCCTCATTCTGTTCTTAATCTTGACCATGATTTTTAATCCGGGCTTTAAAAAAGATCCATTAATTGACAACTACATGACTCAATGCACGACACCTATAACTATAGGTGAGAACCCCATTTTCATCAATACGATGTTGCTATGTGGTTTATTGCAATTTTCAAAATTTGGTCCATCATGCAGAGCAATTGGTGAGAACCCGTATTGCACAACAAGTTCAACAGCGTATGATTACACAGTTGAACAACCATATATCGCTCTTCATTCATATGTAATGCCCGTTTAGGCTTCACATGCAGATTTAAAACCATTAGTTTTTCTCCTACCCCACCAGTTGCTTTACCATAATTACATTTCTTAACCGTTTCACGCGTATACCGTACGTTTTCCGTTTAGCCTATTTGTTATTTTCAATCGACTGCTCCTCATGATGTTTTCTGCGGTTTAGTATTCGTCTTAGTATTTTACTGCAGACTTGTAATTTCTTGTATTGATGATCTAAAAAGAACCTATCTAGCTATCTATCTATGACTAGTTGACTACAACAAGGCGTGTTGGCATTACTGTTGTAGTCGGACCAGACACGGTCTCGAATCCCCCTCGATTTTCGGTTTCGTTCCGAATTCGAGACCGGACCAACATGTGTAGGAACTCGAAATTTTGAGAGCGACCTCTGTCTTGATTGATCTAGTCTCGATTACAACAATAGTCTGTCAACTGTAAATAATAATATATATATAATAATATAGGAGAAACATACGGTACCAATGGAATATATACTGAGAGAACATATTTTACAATGATTTAAAAATTGAATTAAAATTATTATTGTTTACATTATCCTCGGAAGAATTTTGCAATGACCACTAATCAGCTCAACTTGTTGACCTATTCCCAAACCGGAAGTGTCCGTTGGTCAGGGTCATGACATCTAGACCACTTCCTCCCCTTGTCGATGGTGCAGCAGACGATCAGCGCGAGGATGAAGAGTATGATCTGAATGAAAACAAGGGAGATAGGCGGAGTGGTGTGAAATTGTAATCCATCTTCATATTTACCACTAATCATCTCATCCGTCTTGGGGGCCGGTTGAGATGTTGTGGTCAGTTTGCCATTTCACCTATATTTTCTGTTGTGGGTTGCCATAGCAATGGTTGGCATGATAACATTTGGGTTGGTTGAGTACTGTTCACTTAGGGTATCATATAGTGGGATACCCATGGGTACTGGGTGATACAGGAATAAGGTGCACTCGAAGGGGAATCCTTTATTGTGCGTGTGCGCGCGCGCCGTGTGTGTGTGTGTGTGCGTGTGTGTGCGTGCGTGAGTGTGTTCGTATGTCCGTCAGATTTTTCGCAAACATCTCCAGTTTGGAATGCCGGACGTGAAATTTTACAAATGCCTAAATAGTTACTAGACACATTTTCTCCTCGAAAGTAGGCAAAGGTAGCAAAATTGTGGAAATTTAGGGGAGGGAACCACATTTGGGGGTTATTGTTCATTTTCACCATTTTCTAAGATATTTGCTGATTCCGATAACTGAATATTCAGTAACGACGCTAAGAATGCTAACAATATCACTTACTATCGGCAGTCATCAGCCAGAAATTCAAGATGTGGAATTCAAGGGGGGGGGGGTATATTCGACCAATTTATGAATTTTTGGAAATACATTCTTTTTCATTCAGAGATTGGAAGAGACTAAATGGTATCAAATTTACAACAAGGTACAAAGTATCAAAACAAAGGGACTTTCCCAGCATTTATGCGGGAAATTTCCCTAAACAATCATGATATGAATTTTTTTGGAAGAAAAATGCCATTTTCAGACAATATTTTATAAAAATTTTTCCATTCTTCGCAACTTGCAAGATATTTAGAGATAGCAACCACTGAATAATTCCACATTTTCTGGGATGCCGATGAGATCCTGCAACAGAATTGTTTCCACATTTTCCCTAACCACGAGTGTCCAGTAGATTCTTCTGTGAATATCGATATGAGGGAGTAGCGGGTACGATTGCCTAGAAAGTGTGGTAAGAAAAGTGTGTTTCAAAGTTATAAAATAACGGGACGCTGTCTTAATGCAATTCGATATCGATACGATATATCACCACAACCACATGAATAGGCTTACAGTCGGACGATTCTCTGTCGTGACGTCATGCTAAACGGCACCGTCCACGTTACAAGACGATCATGCCTCTTTAAATTAAGTCTGGAAATCCTGCAAACACCGTGATATGTTATTTATTACATAGTAGCATGAACCCATGTGACAAAAGTGACAGCACTTATAAGCAGGAATACATTTATTTTCTTCAGCAAGTGAACTGACTGGGGGGATGTGTGTGTCTAATGTGTTTCGAGGTTTTGTCTCAGTATGTGTAATTTGGTTCATGTCTTACATGTCTTCTTGTTTACAGCTGGAGCTATTTTTTTGCGTTATCATAGGGCCACGGAGTATACTCCCAATGTTCCAAGAACAAGAACAATGGTGGAATCAGGTGGTTAGAACTCACCTCAAATGCTGCCAGACCGATCCCGACTGCTCCCAATAGCTGGATGTTCTGATGATGTAATTCTCAAAGGAGGTGAAACAACCGGTTCCCTGCAAAGAACTCAATGTAAAATACTCAGTATGCTATATAGTGCACCTGTATAGTCCCGGACAGCATGATCTTGAATGAATGTCATCAAAGCAACACGGCGATGGAACAATTCCGCTGAACTAATGAAGGAAGGAATTATTGTCCTGCAAAATGGGCCGCTCACATGCAGACAAGTGAGCACATGAAGAATTTAGGCTTTTGTATCACTGTGGAAAATGTTAAAATTCAAATGGGCTAAATACGGCTTCGAAGTCTCGAGAAATTTCACATTTTTTTTTTTTTTAAATCAAAAATAGAACTCACTCCGCACGTCGTATCACAAATATATGACTAGGCTAGGCTACTTAGCTATTGGCTAACTTCACTGTCGGACCCAACTTGAGTTGAAGATCGCGTGTTCTTATTATTATTATTATTACACCAATGCCTATATAGCGCAAAATCCGAAAAGTTCATGCGCTTTACAAAAACACAAAACAAAATAAATTAAACATAGGCTAGTCCGTAGAAGAGGCTCTTCAGTGCTGACTTCAATCCACCAAAGGAGGAATATCGCGCACTTGCGGAGGAAGATCGTTCCAGAGCTGTAGTGCAAGGTAGCTGTCCGATCAGCATCAGGCTGGTTCTAGGACGGGATGTTACCGACGTGAGGGCCTGGGAAATCTTGAAAGCTTTGTTTGAATTCATCATTTTTGAAAGTCGATCGATCCATAATACACCAATTTACACAGCCTACCGTACCATTTGGGGGCATCTCCTGTATGTGTTATTATTCAGAACCCATTAAAAAAACTGACGAATTCTGGTAGGATGTCCGAAATACAGGTGGCCAGTATATACTGCACATTCGGACGTGACTAGGGATATCACTCACGGGATGAGTTGGGGGGGGGGTGTAGACTTTTCACTCCCAGAGGAAGGGGGCAACTTCGTTCATATAATATGGACGGATGCAATACCCGTAAACTAGGGTTTCATAACAGGGGTAACTGGCGTTTCATTCACGGAGTCTCTAGGGTTTATAGGTTACGGAGAATAGAGGTACCCGCTGTTATCACTCATAGAGGACGAGGTCACTAGGGTTGCTACTCACGAAAAGGAAGGGTAACCAGGCTACAACCACCCCTGAGAGAGGGGGTAGCTAGAGGTTAGCACTCACGAATGGAGGATATCTAGGGTTTTTTATTTAATGGAGAGTGGTGGCAACTTATATCTAGGTAATATTAACTAGTTATCATTCAACAGAGGAGGGGTTCAAGGGTTATCACTCAGGAGGGAGGGGGGGGGGTAACATGAATTTCCACTTACGAGGGATGGTGAAGTTAGGGCTACCATCACGGATGACGGAGGTAACAAAGGCTATCACCAGTGGGTTTTTATTATTATTATTTATATTATTATTAACCTCAATCTGGCAACCAGTCCTGTTCGCTCTTTTAGAGCTCAGATGGGGCATATTCTTTTATTATTATTATTATTATTATTATTATTATTATTAGTATTAGTATTATTATTCGCTCAACCCGAGCTCTGTTGCACCTGGAATTCTAGACATGCGTTCCTTGTGGGAGGTAGGACTTGTCAGGTTTCGCTTGTGTAGTTTGTACATTTCATTGCGATGACACTCTGAGCTGCACTGATAGCTCTTAAAGAAAAATAGCGAACCGGACTGTCGCAGATGATTTAGTATTATTATTAGTATTATTTTTTACTATTATCGTGTCTTAAGCCCACACACAACAAATACTCATTACTGCCTCATCCGATTTCCCCCACCCCGGCCCCTTGAGGTGAAGTGATAGGCTGGACTTACGTTGCCAGCCATATACGATTTGGAATAGCCTCGTCGCCGACAACGTAGCCTATCCCCGTCCCGAAACTGTTCAGTTCATCGAACCCGCTTGACAACCACAGCTGTATCAGCAACCTAGTGATGAGAAGCAAAAGACGGTTTGATCTTAGTTCCACTCCGCGCAAAAACGCAAGCGATCAAATTACCCCCCCCCAGGCGAATATACTCTGAAAAGCAGTGTCAGAAAGCTAAAACCTCCATAACATAACATATTTCCTACCCAAATCGGCCCCCAAAAATCGCCCCGCCCCCTTCTGTGCTCTGGCCCCCACACGGCCATTAGAATTCAAACTTGATGGGTCGTTCGCGATTCTTTCCTCCACAGATTATCGCCAACAGTGAACATCATCTCTAAAAACTATTTTAACCCCCCATCTTCTGCATACGATCGCGATGACGCAACTTGGATTTCCAGGTGAGAGTCATATTTCATTTCGATATAAACTGTGCCACGACCTTCGAAAGTTTTTTTTTCTGGGGGGGGGGGGAAGGTGTTCCTGATTGGCTGATGTACTAATTCGGAATGCAGCCGAGTTAAACAGAACCATTCTTACTAATCTCAAATCAGAACATTCGATATTGTTTTATATATTGAACGAGGAGAGGACGCCTCTCAAGGCGCGCGCGTCCCCTACGTTCTTGACCCCTTGTGACCGATAACATATGTCCAGTAGACGTTTTACAGCTGCTGGCCTGATTATCAAATTTGCAACCGCATGTGTTTCTAGGGGGGAATCATGGAAATGCTTGATTTGCGAATAGGGAGGCGCCGAGGCTATTAATGAGGGCGCACTTCCTCATGGTCCCGACTAATATAGTACGGGTTGAGACAAGTCATGATGATCAGGGGTATATCTTAAGAGCCTTGAGCGGTCTCAACGTGAAAAAAGCACCATATAGGGAACGAGATATCAGATTATCTCGAGTGTGAGTTTAAACTTCGAGGTGACACGGCACTGATGATAGTAGTACGAGCGACGAGATGATTTGATGCTCTCTTCTTAAGGAATAAACTAAAGGGGAGGACTTTTACTGGTGAATAAATAGTCGAGACTCTAAATTTAGGTAAAAAACGGACGGGGCGCAACCGAGTCGTTCTAGGCTAAATTCAGAGTCGAAACTGTTCATGTGAAGCAGTAAAAGCGACCTGCTGTAGGTTAATACCCTATTATAAACCCGCCAAAATTGAGAATTACCCGAAAGATTAGAGATATCTATATCTCTAGAATCTAATATCTGGTATCTCTAAGCAGTAAATAGGCAGCTAGGGTGGGAAATATTGCGTTAGTTCGATCGAAGGAAGAGTAAATTGCAGCGTACCATCAAAAATAGGGGAGGCGGACTGTAGTACTTCCACGGAGACGCAAGACAACGCGTGCCGAAACTGGCGGGTTTTGCGGCGTGTGAACATGGCGTTCGCCCATTCAATGAGCTACGCGTCTTCCGACCGTTTGTATTTTCAGTTGACGGCCTAGGCCGGCATCCAAACGCTAACGGCCCTATGCTGAGATGACGTTGGTGTGTAAACTGGCCAGTACGCGCGGTTTCGGTTTTGCATTGTCTCAGAAGCCCTACATGAGAATGTCCACGAAAGAGGAACACAGCAGTGGAGTTGATCAAACAAATTAACGCACGAAAAAGTAATCCGCGCGTCAGGCCATGGAGCTATTATATTAACTGGAGAGGCAAGCGTGCAATCGTCGTCTACGCTTTCCGCCTAGGTTGCCATTGCGGGGTAATCATTGAATTTCAAAGCTTGTTCGACATTGGTGTGTCACATAGTCCCGTGGATTCTTTGATGGACTTGCTGAAACAGGTTAGTTCGGCCGTTCCAACTGGTGTCTCGTTTTTCGGGTGATTCTTAGTTCCCGACGTGCAGGAGCTTCTTCATGCTCCAAGGTTCACTGATTGTTATTCATAGAGATCATGTTCTCAGTCTTCTTGTTGGTTAGATTTAGTTGTACGTCTCAATAAGACCATTTGAGACGTTTAATTTGTACTTCTAATTTTGTTTTGTGAGGGTCAAAAGTCACTGTGGTATAGAAAAAATTGAAGATAGATGCATTGAAGATCATCATCTTGGTGGTGTATTTATTCTCCGCTTTGAAGAAATTTTGGAAACGCGTGCATATATTGAAGACAATTCTAAAAGTCCCCCACACCGGACTGACACCGCCGATCACCTCATGGGTCAAAGTGTTTGACCATCTACGGTAAGCGCTACTCTACCGGGGATAAATTGACGCAGGATTTCCCCTGGACATGGACGGATTACATTTTCGTGCGTTGAATTGTTTGCTCCCTAAAATACGTTCGTGTTACGCTTCGGGGACATTTGCCGTTTAGCAGTCTGGGACAATGCAAAAACGCGCGCTACTGTATTTTCACACCCCAACGTCAGCTCAGCATAATGCCGTCTAGCGTTGGATTGCCGGGCCTAGGTCAGTCCTTGTCCAGAGGAAATACGCCTCAATTTGTCCCGGTAGAGTAGCTTTGACGCATGGTCAAAGTGCTCCCACGAAAAACTAAACAAAAACGATTGATGAAGATGAAATTGAACAGGCGGTTGCCATCATTAAAAAAATAAGAAATCCCCAGTTTTGCAAGCGACCCAAATCACAGCCCGCCGAACATCTTAAAAGAGCCCCCGGCACCCTAAATACAGAGCTTATAACGAATAAACATAGCCGAAAACCGGAGAAATACAATAGAAATGAGCAAGGGAATCTTATACCAATTCAAAAAACCCGAAAAAAACTAAAGGCCCACAGAAATTTAAGCCTGTGATCTACTGTAACCCTGAGGAAAATCTCGGCCAAATTGTTATTACAAGGAGAATCCGCCCCCTAATGTATGAACATATACTTCCCGTACCCAAACAGCCTACACCTCAGATAGATGCACTGCCGAGCTCGTGTGCGCTTTCAAAATTTTAGCATGAAAAAGCCGTAACTTCACTAGGATATAACATCAACCTTCTATTCCTGGACATGAGCAAGGCGTTCGCTATGATCCAAAGAGGCACACTAATAGATTTGCAAGCCATTTCCTCGAGAACGACGAACTCTATCTCCGTCACTATTACTGAACGATGTTTCATACAACGGTCCATTAGACGGCAAACTAGGAAATCCTTTCAGCGACAACATTGGTTCCCCCCAGGGTGACATTGGCGATTGCATATTCTTTATAAAACATACTGGCCACTTTTGAAATCGTATGAACTGACATTGATGCAGTTATCCAACCATCTCAGTTAGTTGATCATGAATACAGCGCAAATAGTAATACCAACAACTTCTTCACCGTGGATCCACAATACGCTGATGATATCTCTTGGCACGAACTGTGTGAACATATATTATCCAGACCCCCTCGAACGAGCGAGTGACGGAGAACTGACAAGAAGAATCTCAAATAAACAGCAAAAAACAGAAATTTTCAAGAGATGGCAATGGAAGTTGGAAGAAATGTAAATATGTAGGAAGTTTGTTGGGAACCGAAGAAGACATTAACAGAAAAGTTGGTATAACCAACAACGCCATCAACCCTCTTCAACAGATTTTCAAGAGCAGACGAGTAAGTTCGAGCATCACCTCCCGTATTTTCGATGCCCTATACAGAGTATTTTTCTATATAATTGCAAACTGTGGGTACAACGAGAATCTTGATCAAAAAATTGACACTTTCCAAAGAAGACTACTCCGCAATGTTCTCACAATCAGAATGACCATACCATTATGATCCAAACGACAAACTCTATGATGTGACCAATCAAATCCCTTGGTCTTCCGTAGTATCACATAACGTTTTGAGAGAAGCATGAGACTACTACTACGCAATAGACGTTGAGATTTTCGTTCAGTCGGAGACTCCCAAGAGGAAGCTCCAGCGAAGATCGCTCTAGAGAAGCATTGAAACATACTGCTAAGCCATTTGGGAGACCGGTGACTACTCTGCTCGGAAAAAATCAAATCGCAATTCAGGGGCATCAACATTAACAGTTTTGAGGAAGCAATAAACCTTGCTCAAGATCGTGATGCGTGGCGGAGATTGATCACTGCACTGAGCATTGTCGGATAGACGAGACTCAACCTACTACTACTACTACTAAGCCAGTTGGGAGACCTGTGACTACTTTGCCGGAAAAATCGAATCGCAATTCAGGGGCATCAACATTAACAGTTTCGAGGAAGCAATAAACCTTGCGCAAGATCGATCGTGATACGTGGCGGAGATTGATCACTGAGCTGTCGGATAGACGAGACTCAACCTACTACTACTACTACTCTACTACTACTACTACTACTAGAGTAGCTCATACCGTAGATGGTCCAACACTTTAACGCACACGAGGGTGATAGCGTATCAGTCCGGGAGTGCGGGACATTTTCAAATTGCGTCAATGTATTGCACGCGTTACCTCTCCCCTCTCCGTTAATTTAATAGCTCCATGGTTGAGGCCTGGCAGTACGCCCTCTGAAGAGCGCGTATACTGAACGCCGGATCTGCATAAACTTCCAAAGCTCACGCAACCTCGAAAAAATCGAGCAAGGATTCGATTGTTGGGTTACTCTGACCACTGACTGTTATTGCAAAAATAAAAGTCAGCTATGTGTTGGGACTAGCCAATCAGAATCCTGTATTCGCATACCGGATAGCTTTGGTTGTATAATTGGAGTTCTCTGATCAACTATCGTCCAATGATTGTCTGTAATGAGGTGTTATAACAATTACCAAAGAAGACACCTGATATTCCCGGTTTTGTTCGACGGAAACTCAGAAGAGGCCCGCTGTTGATATGAGTATCCGGCGTTGCAACTCAGAAAACCTTAAAAAAAAGATTACTCTCATTTGAGAATGTAATCGATATTGGACTCACCGCACCAGCACGTGATCGGATACTGGGCGCCGGTACTGTACTTAAAAATTGCAGAATCTTTCCCCCACGTGGTAATTGGACCAGTCCGGAACCGTGTGTGCCCAACAGCATTCGAACTACATGAAGTCAATGCAAAACTTTATGTAATATAATGAGAAGATCGTCATCGTATGCAGGTAACTTCGTTCATATCAATGGGTATTAAACATACACAAACACGCGCGCGCGCACACACACACACACCTAACAAATTGCATAAATCATGCGACTACCTAATTAGCATACACTCTACCGGAATCTGACCCGTGTTTGTGCCCTCCATAGTTTTCATACTCACCGAACTGCATCACTTGCACATCTATCGATCATGGATTATCTTGTAACAAGCTTCCCGGGTCATTTTCAGTTAATTAATAATACGCAAATTTATGCAAATTAGTATTGTCGGGCTGAAAATTGAACTGAGAACATTTGACATTTGTTGACAATGCACCTTCCGCCCATGCTTTCAAGGACCTGCCTCCGTGAACCCTTCATACGGCGTGCTGTCTTGCGGTGAGCAGCTACAGAACTCAATTTCCTCACACTGAACACACTCACGATAATCAAGATGGCGAACGATCCGTGAAGAGATGCCAACCAACCCTTTGGACGAGAGCTCTAACTGATCCTGCTACCTTAAATGGAACTAACTATAGTCAGTCATTATCAACTTAGCCACCTCACGGTAGTCTCAGGCTCATACTGGAAAAATATTACCACTGTGAAAGAGGAACCACGTTTTGGTTGGATGCTTGGTCACTCTGTTACACGTGTAACATCGTATTTTCCCCGGTTATACTTGAAATAACGAAAATCATAATCACAGTCCATATTTCCCACAGCTTGTTCGTTCCGTTATCACAGCAATTGTTAATACTAGAGTAAGAAAAAAAATCGTCCCACCTGATGTATAAGTGTAACCAGGGTAACAGAGAAACCTAAATTTGTTACCGTGAAATTACCAATTTAGGCTCTCACAATAGAGTATACAGGTATTCGTTTCATCCTTGTTATCACTGTTTCCGTATTCGGTATGTTCCTTTAGTAATAAATGTATATGCATTACAAATTATGGCAAAGGATCGATTGTTAAACGTGTAACAAAGAAGCTGGATTTGTTTTTGTTTGAAGTAAAGTAACGCAGGGGAGTTTTGGTAAGGCTATGTGCTTATACCGAGACACCCCAAATAGGTCAGTTTTGTTTCGTATCCGTCACAATATCGATTTTGTTCGGAAAACGAAAATCACCGTGTAACGCCGTTGTGATATACCAAACTCCCGAGTGAAAAATCCATGTAACATATTTTTTCCTTCAAATATAATCGTGTCTCATATTTTCCCAATGGACAGGTCTGGGCTACAGGTATCTTCAAACTGATATAAGTTTGCTTATGTATGCAGTTTTTTTTTCTTTTTTTTTCGACTGAGTGTGAGACTTATTTTTGAGGGATATTTCGTGTAAATGTTAAACGGTGATCCTCATAACCAGCAATGCTGAAGAGCACAAAGAGTTGATCACTATTATTAATTTATTTGATACTTGGCTGTTCAATTGACTTATGTTTTGAAGGTGGAATGAAAGTAACACTACATTTTCAAACGAATTTAATCCAAAATACAGATACGGTTCTTTTACTTCATGTCACGCTCGGTTCCCCCAAAAATGTGAGAAACCAAACAACTTTGTTAGAAATATCAATTTGAAATAAATTCTAACGAACCGACAATCACTCAACCACACCATATATTCTTTATTCTATGTTTTTGTTTTTCAGAAAATCATCATCAAAGAAGCATAAATAAACTATTGCTGAACCAACTGGACCAATATGGCATACAGCAGGCCACCTCATTTATGGAATCACTAACATGCAGACAGACAAAAGGATAAACAGACAGACGGATATATGGATTCAAGGCAAAATGATCACCTGGTCTCTCACTGAAGGACGTTCAGGCGGAAACATAAAAGTAGGTCCTAAAAATGAAACTCTGCCGAGAGACAACAATTGGTTCAAAGAAAGAGGAAAAGGGTCATGGTGCTCTCAGGGACTATTGAAAGTGCTGCCTACGGGAAAAAAAAAACGCGCACGCAGGGGTCGAAGTCGCTTCGTATATTGCATGGAGTTCCACCCGACAGTGAAACTACTGTCCTTGTCATCCTCACGCGTGTAATCATTCATCGTACCCGTGAGTGAGTCCGTGACGAACTCGTTGACCTGCGAAGAAAGGAAAGCGATGAAGGTGATATCACTATAAGCCCGGAATAGCGCCATTTCACTTTGGCGATACCTTTTTGTAGTCCGTGCTGTCTGTCTAGAGAACACGCAAATTGCGCAATACTTTATCAACCCGTTTCAGTCTCTCATGCTGAATACGCAACCCTCATGCTAAATTAACTGACACAATTGGGCAATAGAGCGAGTTCGGGGTTCGATGCAGGTTTTTGAAATTGTCCAGCACGGCCTCGATGGCCTTCCTTTCGACTACCCATATAAGTTACCATGCACTAATCTGCGAATAGGGGCAATCATCTCAAGCTTCGTGGTAAACGTTGCAGATTAGAAATTCGGGAGTATTTCTTTCCAGTCTCCATGAAGGTGTTGATTGGTCTAAGGGACTATGTTAATGCCTTCGAGAACATTTTCGACTTGTTTTTCACCAGTTGCAGGAGAATTATTGAAAAGTTGTTTTTCTTCTTCTTCTTGGGTTATTGTGGTTTCAGGGTCGTTAATGGAGACTCTTCATTCCCGACACTCTCAAACCAAAATAAACTAAAACCCAGCGAGAAGCCTACAGGTTCCATTTTTTGGAGCATGGACCCTGATTACCTGGGTAGAAAGCCAACAATATATGTTCAGGTCTTCTCCAAACATCCCAACAGGTAGTCGCCACAGTGCTACAATAATAATGCACCGTTCTTATACAGCGCTTTATACCGTAATACGGTCTCAAGCGCTGAAGGCCATTACCCCCTGGTCAATGGTAACTTGTTCGGCCGCACCATATAGTGCACACATCGAGCTATACACCCCTGGCAACCGCCAATGGTTGCCCCCCCACAACATTTCATCAGATGACTGCCGTAATCAGCGCACTTGTGATTACAAGTAACCTCTCAAGGGTTCCCATAACGCCTGGGTAGGACTAAGCAACGGAGATAAAGCGCCTTGCCCAAGGACGCACCGGAAAGGCCAACCGACTGGGATTCGAACTCGGAACCTTTCGATCACAAGTCTTAAGCTCCACCAACCTGAGCTAATCTCCAATAGCTGCCTATTCCGGGCCACCATACAAGATCCTAGTGTTGCACTGTTGCCCATCATACATTTTATGAAGTGGTTAACCTGTGTGCATAGAATTGCTCATAATGAGGGAATAAGGCAAGAAGCCTCCGAGTTACTTTTATCCTGATAAACGAAGGTATAGAGGAACATACTAAAACAAGTTTCGTAAAATTCTATAGAGGGTGCACTGTTAGGAAAATTTGCCAAAATGGAGTTTCCACGACAAAAAGCGCCCTCTATTTGCTTCTGATTGATGTTGATTTTTTTCATACATTTTTTGAAACACTTGACAGGAGAATGGTCTCGCTGCGTCTTCCAAATCTGATATATTAAGACAACAGCCAGCAAATTGGACATTCCTTTAGCCTCATGATGTTATCGGACATGTCAACATACTGACATTTAATTTTTGACATGCCTATATATGTTATTAACAGGTCCAAATACTTTCCTACATGTTTTAACTTTTCAGAAATTCTGAATTTTTCTCTCGACGTGTTACTATTTGTTGTGATATTTTTGAAACCATGGTGCCCCTTAAATAAGTTTAAAAAAGCCAATTATGAGTAAGCAAATAATGTCATGATAGTCTGAGTGAGGGAAACAATTGGCGAATCCATCATTGTCTGTAGAGCGGGCCATCGAATGCAGCGACCTGAGATTAGGTACTCGGTCATGGATTCCCACGTACTGATCAATGCGTTGCATCAGTTACTATTTTGACGCATTCGTTCACCCAGGACAGGGTGGCTTATAGTTGAATGTGGGTCACACACTTCTTGTACATCGACGCACTCCTTATTCATTTTGAGGACTTGCATTTCTGTGAAAACTGGGAAAAGTCAGGCTTTTCCTATTATTTCTACACAATAGGTAAAAATGACACACCCGAGTTTCAGGAGTGCGTCCTGCAACCGACAAGTGACTTACCCGAGTCCTGTACTGTACGACAGCTGCACAGATCGCTATCTGGGTGACCATTACGATGAAAATGATCAACAGATACTGTGGACAAGAAAGAGAGTATACCTCGTTAACATACGTGATTATATAGCCCTCACGAAATAAATTAGTTTTCAGCATGGGGTTAGGCATGGTTAACCCCATGATGATACATTTGTGGTATACTCCTGAATATTCAAAATGTAATCTGAAAATTTTGACTGCATTGTGCGTACGTTGGGAACACTTCGGGGTTACTATACGGTTCGGGCTTCACTGTCTCCGCGGCGTCCTCGGTGGGGTTTTTTTTTCTCGCGTATTCGCACTCCATCTGATCAATCTGGAACTCGACACACACCTTAGAGAAATCTCGAATGAATTCGGAAGTGGCCATTTTTGCAAGACTGCTGCCGCAATTTTGCAGGTTCTACGTGAAAATATGAAGTTCGGCCGATTTACACGACACTTGGTGGGTGTAGACTCAAATATAGGTGCGTGAAACGTGGCGACCCAGTGGAAATCACCGGAGGTCAAATTTGTGAAATTTTTCGGTTTTCCAGACTTCGTTGGATTTCAACGAAACTTGAAGAATGTAGACGACAGTTGGCTCCAAGATACATGAACATGAAGGTCATCTCAGATATTCAATTTAGGATATTTCGTTGTCATGGATCACTTAACCTTGTGTGCTTTTCAAGATGGCAAAATTAACAACTTACAATAGAAGCCTTACAGTGTCCGTTTGCTCCTATCTTGCTCAACGAATCAAGTTATAGAACAAGAATATTCAGCAATGTTAATTTTTTGGCCTACTTTTTCCCATCCACTTCAAGCGCACCGCTCGTAAATACCGTCCCAATAGGAAATGCGCTGGTTCCACTGAACTGGGATATTACTGTTGGCGGTTTACCGTCAACGGCTAATGTTCTCATGGGGTTCCCGCTGAGGAGAGTGAATTCCCATGCATATACAGGAGGTCCGGCAAGGGTGCAGGCGTCGATACCGCAGAACCCTTGTCAGCTGTCAGTGAATCCTTCACCAGGCTTACGATAAGGTAATGCCTCTTCGATGGTACCTTATTGTGGGGGTGGGGAGAGGGTGGGGGGGGGGGTGATCACAGACATTCAGACGGTACCAGCCGAACGGGTTTCCCAGTATGCTCGAAACGTTCTAGGTGCACCCGAAGTAAAACAGCATCGAGAGAAATTTCAGGAAGTTCATCCTAATAAAACTGCCCTTCACTGCCTTTCTATTAAATATACGACGCTAATCTAAAAAGAAGAAAAAAAAAAAGTTTCTCATCACGATCAGAGGAGAATCATAAGGTTCCACACCTAACAGTGGCTGAGCTGGAACAGTTGGTAATTCATCACGCCAGTGTGTACCCCGCGGGTGGTTGCTCCAACCATAAGGAGGGGTGCGTTGAAGAAAAAAAAAAACATATTCTGCGTGGGCGAACAGAAATGGACCGTGACAACGTGACTGCCTCTTAAGGAATTGAGAGCAAAACTTAGGGTAAAGAAATAATGAAAAATCAGGCATAGGATATATACAGTCCATGAAGAGTCCGGGCTGAAGTGTAAAAATGAGGAGGAAAAGAGAACTCTGCAGAACGCCCAATTGTTCTACCGAATGTCATCGTATAGTCTTCTTCATCCAGTTCGATCCGGTGTTGTCCCCGAGTGCGAGGGTGGCCGGATTCACCTTACACGAACTACACTAACAGCAACCGCCCTCCGCCCATCTTTCCTTTTCGCTCGCGTTTGCTGCTCTCCTTCCTAAGCCAACTTTCGTGTCTCCTCCTCCACCGGGTACATTCCATGTCAGCCTTGGCACTCCCCGTTTCTGCTCCCGCTCAGGTGGCCCTCCCTCAGGACATTATCTTCAACTTTTTAGCACATGCCCACATCTCACCCAATTTGCATTGGACAGTTGTCTCGGGACTGCCTCCTCCAAACCAGATCTTTCTCAGATCCTCAGTCCTTCTGTCCGTAGCTTTACGCGCACATCGCTCTCACCACTGCTCCCTCTGTCCTTCTCAAACTAGCCATCTCACTTTCTCTCAATCACCATGTCTCACTCCCATAAACATTGCCAGGCCTTCACCGAACTCCGATAACACTTTTCCTTTCACCTTCAAGGGGAACTTCTCCCATGCAGAAACTCACCGCCCCCAACCCTCCTAACTCATCAACCAAATTCCTGCTCTTGTTTGTCACAGCCCGCTTTACATCCCATTCCCTTTCCCTCGACCCCGAGTAACAATACCTCTTTCACGTTTCCACCTCCTCCCAAAACTCATCTGCTGGTACCACCATCTCACCCAACCCCCTATCGCATCTGCCACAAAAGGGTGGTCACCCTCTTGACACTTTTGCAAGCTCCCATGAATCCACCTTCCGCAGCTCAGCTTAGTCATAAACTCTCTGACCGCACACTCCACATAGGGTCTACCTTACTTATTGGGCGACCCTCTCCATCTGGCCCCCCTACCAGTACCTTTGTCTGCCGAGGTTAAACCTTTTAGCCCCTTTTTCTCAAACGCCTCCTTCAACTTCCAGAACTTCTCCCTCAATCCCCCCATCGTCTCGCTCATCAGAAGCGAATCATGTCTGCAACGCATTCACTCTGCATAAGCCTTCTCTTGCATCTCTTAATAAGTCAACCCCGATTGAAGAAAACAGCAGCGGGGACAGGCAACATATCCTTGATGCTACACCAACTCGACCTCGAACTCCTCGGATAACTGTGAGCCAAACACTGCCTTGTCTTCACATCCTTTTTTTTTCATACAGCTCATCACTGCCGTACATACCTCTGGTAGACCTCTTTTCCTCAACGCCCACTACATCACCCTCCGAGGGACCCTATCAGAAGCCTCTCCAGGTCACAAAGCAAATGTTATAGCTTCTTCTCTATCACGGGATTCCTCTTGCCACCTCCTCAAGATAAACACAGCGTCTATCGTCCCTTTTCCTGGCATGAAACCGAATTGCATCTCGTCCACTTGCCCCACCAGTGTCCGGATCTTCATTGCTTGCCTCCGTAGCATCAATCCTTTTTGCCCCGCAGCATCTCAAATCCCCTTTACTTTAGATGAAACCAACACAACTCAGCTATCCAAGTCATCCGGCATTTCTCCTCCATCCCTTGCTGTTACCATTGTGTCATCACACATGAATTACAATTTCGATAATTTCTGACTTTGGGATTTTAGGAAGACGATCGATGCCGTACGTTTCCCGTGCCGTCTGTTCGTTATTTACTGGGCCACGATATGTACCGGCGCAGTGAATGCATGACCGTAATGAAAAACCAACCGGCCGGGGCAACCGGCGGTCAATCGCGGGCATATTCAAATCCATTTGTGGCTGGGAGATTTCACGGCCACCGTATAAAAATCACAACCTCGCCAATCATGGAATGAATATTAACAAAACTTGAGGTGATCTTTTGGGAGGCGGATAGCTCAGTCGGTAGAGCTCCAGCATGCAAACAATGATTGCACGAGTAGTTCGGAGCCCAGTGGAAAGTACGAGGACATTTCCGCCGCAGTGCGTTGGGACAAGGCATGTCTCTTAAAATGTCCCGCCACCCACGTGTCAAAGTGGGTACCTTGTGAGGTGAAATTGTGAGAGTATTTCATGTGCCGTATGTGGCTGCTTGAATTGGGAAGTCCCCGGGGGACACTGTGAAGTGACGTATGAAATGGGAGTGGGAGGAGGAGAACAAATAGCGAGAGGTGATGTTGTATGGTACGGGTGTGACAGGGCACTAATGATTAGGGGTTAATATTGTGAAGCGCTTTGAGCAAGTCGTCGACATGGAAAAAAAGAGCATATAAGCACGAGCTATTATATTATTATTCTCAAAGTCTTCTATAAAAGTGAGGAGCATTTTGGAAGGGAATTAACTCATCTTATCATCGACAGGCAATGTCATGTATAATGTCCCGAGTGCACCCCGCAATACAATCTATGGAAGGTTTGCATGCGCTATACTGTCGAGGTCTTCTACGGCATTTATCCTACTACTTACCAGAACCCAGCAACACTTTGTTTTTGCAACAGGCCCCGAAGAGGCCAGCCCCCTGCGATGATGAAAATAATCACCCCTACTATGCCGATAATGCAGAGACCCAGCTTGGATGATTCCTTATCCAAGACGGGGAGAAGATCTCTAAGTGTAGGGCGCGAACAAGATGTAAAACCCGACAGCCAGGAGAATGGCGCCGAATTGGAAGGAAAAGATTTAAAATAAACTGATAAACATCTAAATAAAATGAAACATGGTAGTTCCCAAAATCACGACTTGAAGTCACTACTTGTGTACTGATACAACGAATTTCATCTCGTATGGTAGAGGCACCGCAACGCAAGTCCTTTCACCAATCTAGATACCTAACTCTGTACATAATACCATACATTAGGCTAAGACTAAGCAACTATTAGGTCCCCCCATCGGTTTACACGACATAGAAGATTCATCCTCATAAATGGTAGTAAAATGGTTTTTTTTTTTTTTCTCTCCGATAACGAAACAAACGAACAATGAATTGGAACCGTACTTACAAAAAACAACCGTTGAACACGACAAGATGCCCGGGCAAAAAGCGATGTGAAAACACTATCTGGATAGTGTTGAATGAACTGTTTGAAAGATGAAAATAACGGTTTGTTTAAGTGGGAATGAACTGCGAAAACATGCATCATTAGAAATAGTCGAGACTTCGGACGTGCAACGAGAGAGATTCATAATCGTTAGTTAGCCCCTACACAGTTTAAACGTACGGTCGCAACTCGCAATTATATGTTTCATTTTTACTCAATGACAAAGCATACAGAGATAGCCTTTTCGCAAATAGCTCTCGCAATGGCATTGTGGTCTAGCTCAAGGGGGCAAAGTAGGCAATCTATGTGAAGGCCGAATCGAGAAGTTCAGCGGATAAAATTTGTCACCCAATAGCCAAAAATTCACGCACAGACATCACTGGGTTGTGTTTGTAAATCTCGGTACAAAACTAAATGGGACCATTTTTCGAATTTTCACACAGACAACTGAATTTAGGTATCAGTTCCTCCAGTTCACTAACAGCTGAAAGTTTTCATCAATATTTTGAAAAGCTTGAAGCGTGCATAAATTTGCAACAGCGCAGTTAAAAAAAGTGAGTAATCAGAAACATTAGTTTAGGCTTAAGGCATTCAGTGTGCAACAAATAAAGTTTGAATCGTGGAATACCATGGAAGCTATAATTAACTGGAAGAATGGAGGCGGCGTTTGCGTGCACAGTTGAAGAGTAATGGGAAATCTTCCGATAGGTTGTTGCCCCATGCTTTTTTAGAATACGCCAATAACAGCAGGGGGTGTACATTTCACTCGGCTCACGCGCAAAACGATATCGAACGCGCAATGTACCCATTACATGGGGAGAAAGATTTTGCACGTGAAATGTGGTCCTAATACAGAGTATTTTTCGGTATAATTGCGAATGTGGGGTTTACAACGCAGAATCTTGATCACAAAATTACACTTTGCAAAAGAAGGACTACTCCGCAATGTTCTCAACCGCAGATGGACCATAACAATGGACCCAAACGATGAACTCTTTAGTTTGTAGATCGGAGCACTTAGTAGTGTGCAAATTTTCCGCAAGAAAAAGGAAAAGCGTGTCTCATGCGAGGCACGGCAATCCACGCAACGGCCCTATGCTGGGCTGACGCCGGTGTGTGATGTGAATGGCAGTACGCGCGTTTTCCATTGTTTCGACGCGGCTACCTGAAAATGTCCCGAAAGAGTACCACAGACCGTGGTTGAGCCATGGCGCTATTTATAGTAACTGGAGGAGGACACAGAGCCCGTATTGGGTGCCGTCCAAATTTCAGTCAGAGAACACAACTCGAAGTGGAGGCGCACCCTGTTTTGTGTAACAATCGGGGAAAACACGTCGGTTTTTTACTCTCTATTCGCTATCCGCGAATTTTCTTCGACGCAGAAGACCCCCCAAAATACCGCGTTGCTCCCATAGTAAAGATGGTAATATAGTGCAAGATTCTAGAACTTTTTCAGTGAGTGTTACCCGTTTCGAAAACGCGGGAAATCGACGAAATCGATTACGGACTGAAGCACAGAAACACATGATTCATTTCGAGAATACGAATCGATTTTGTCTGGCAGATTCCCCATCTGGCGTAAATATGACATCACGAGTGACCTAGAGCTTCTTCATGTGAAGCTCGAATTAAGGAGGCTGTCAAACGGAACAATCCAATCTTCCTGACGAAATGCGAACCTGTCAGCCCGATCACATGTCCAAACTATTGCACTACTATAATTGAGGGCCTGTCACAGGTTAGCAAGAGGGTTCCACACTGACTTCGGGTTTGATAGGAGCTTCAGTACAACAGCATGTTCCCGGGGCTTGGGTTGATCCAAACAATTCAACGCACGAAAATGTAATCCGCGAGTCATTCCGTGTCCAGAGGAAAATTCTGACGTCATTTGTCCCCGGTAGAGTAGGTCATACCGTAGATGGTCAACACTTTAAAAAAGCGCACTCCGAGGGGGTGACGCGTGTCATCCGGGAGTGGGGGGACATTTTCCAAATTGCTACAATATATTGATCGCGTTGCCTCTCCATTAATATAATAGCTCCATGGCTCAGGCTAGGCCCTGCTAATCCAACGCTAACCGGGCGGCCCATGCTGGGCTGACCCGGTGGGGTAAAATGGCGTACGCGCGCAGTTTTTCCCATTGGTCTTCAACCATGGAGCTATTATATTAACACTGGAGAGACAGCGCGCTCAATATATTGTAGAATTTTGAAAATGCCCCCACTCCCGCCTGACCGCGATCAACCTCGAGTGCGTTAAAGTGTCGACCATCTCGGTATGATCTACTCTACCGGGGAAAATGGACGCCAAATTTCCCCTGGACACGGACTGACACGCGGATTCATTTTCGTGCGTTAATGTTTGATCAACTAGGTCTGTGTTACTCGTTCGGGACATTTTCAGGTACGCGTCTGAAGCATGGAGGCTATTATAATAACTGGAGATTCATGGCGGCCTGTGCTTGTAACAATTTGACAGACAAATGTCTCCGTGCGATAACTCTGAACGGCAGGCGAAAGCATTTGTGATCGTAACATGGTACCAGCAATTTCCAGTTTTGTGTTACTCTAACTTCACCTTTGTCGAGCGACCTAGCAACGTACGGTAGGGTCAGATGAGCCTTTTTGTACTCCACGCGGTCGCCAATCAAAATAAAAGAGCTGGCGATTCGATAGAATATGAACTGGCAGGACCATTTCAATCGGGTAAGTAAGTAGTAGTTAAACGTCTCGGGGGTTGTGTGGAGTCCGAGACTTCGGGGGATCCGGGGTAAAGAAATCAGCATACGGAACTTTATATACACAATGAAATCATCACAGTTTAGTTAGCAAAATTAGTCCGAGGCTGAACTACGTACAACCATATGACGCAGTCAATTTCTGTCGCTCGATGGAACGAGTGTGACGTCCTATTTCATACAAAAAGATGATCTGCACGTATTTTCGCTGTTTTCCCAAATATATTAATGCATGGAATGACGCGAGTGTTTCCAACCTGCATCACGCTAAATTTGCTGAAAGTTGGGCGATGCTGGAAAAGGAAAACAATCGCCACAGCCCCTTTTCGAGTAAATTTGCAAATGCTCTTACTGTCTAACTCTATTCTGACATGAGAATCCACGACTAGTGTATCCTATAAAGACTTTATATAATATTCGTAGGAATATGTAAACTGAATGAACCGACGGCTAGGATTTGGACGATGCCTTGTATATTTCGTTGTATGAATATTTTGTTCTGGTGCAATTTCGTGGAAGAGAGAGGAAACAATTCTGATCGATCACATTTTATGACCTGACATCGTCTATTGAACGTTTCAATATATAGGCCTAGCCTAGCCTGTTATAGGTGGCATGGCACAGACGTTTGTGAAACTCGCCTCGCTCATGTGGACTAAATGTCTTGACTTACCCGAATGGTGCACGAGATCAACAAATTGCGTTTATTTTGTGATTCATCGCCTAAGAGCCTGAGCACCGAGGCGGGATTTAGGATTAACCTAAATTATCGAAGTGTGCCGTCGAGAAGTTTTGGCCAGATCTGGCCTGGTTCAGTAAGCATCGCCTTTATCTGTTATATCGTATACCCTAGGCTAATCACTTTACAACTAACTTACTAGCGGCGCCTGTGGTAGTTTCTTTCATTCGTTGTCGATCCATCAAAAGACACACAAACGCACAGACATCAGTTACAAGAACAAAGAATCAGACAATTAAAAGGAACTAATGAGTGCCGTCTCCGATCCTTGTGCTACTCTAGCAAAAACCCATAGTTTTTTCTATCCAGGGAGAGGAAAAGTCGATGATCAGCAGCCGAACAAACTAAGTCCGAGCCAATCATCCGTTAGTAATTGGATCGGTCATTTCTAGTCCTAAGCACAGGAGGCACAATCAAATTTTGTTGAATTTGTCGGAAGACTTACTAACAACAATATAAATCAAAGTTTTGAACACACTTCGTCACGCCCGTCTGGCGCCGCACATTAGTGAAGGCGCTCTATTAAATTGGGCGCGACCCGGGTTTCGGTCGCGGTGATTTCCCCTATTCCTTTTCATTTATTTGACCGCACTGAACGCGCTCGTGAAGGGAATCTTTGTGACGTTTGAATTGAATATGTTCTGGCTAAAAGTTTGAAAATGGACGTCATCTACATTCGCCCCTGCCGAATCTCTGAACTGATCAAAAGCAAAGATCACATAACCGGTATCCTCTGGGATGGAAGCCACTGTGAAGATTTGAAGAGGCACATTCTCATCTTAAGTATTCGTATTCTCGCTAATACTGTATTTCAAACTGCAGTAATTAGGCTATCAGACTGCTTTGATTTTTCGACGCGTGTTCTCTCCAGGGAACTACTACTTACTCGGAATTTCCTGCATTGTATGGCATAACCTTTATATTTATTGGATACATAGAGCTAAAAGCTGGCTAAATGTCTAATTTCTGCAAGGATCTCAATGTCCTCAGATGTGCTCTGGAAATCTTGAGAAAAATTGCGCTCGTTCGTGCGAACGGTGGATCGTAGTATGGTGCGGCAATTATTCACATTCTGGCTAGGAAGTGAAGTTTGGGGCAAACGGTATTATCGGGGTCCGACAAAATGTTCCAAATTTTTCCACCGATCACAACTTTGTGTTCATAAATCATTCAATGCCCATGTGTGAAGCTTGGCACGTGGGCAGCCTAAAACGCCGGGAAAAGCCATTTCCTGCCCTCTGGGGGCTTGCAAATAAAAATATTTGTAACGCTCGGCGCCAGCATGGTGCCGCTCCGCTCATTAGTATCTTGTGCCCCCTTCCCCCCCTGTGGCGCCTCTCCCGCGACGCCACTGCTCTAGGCCCCCTCCCTCTCTTTCTGCACACTCCCACTAAAAAAAACCTAGCTACGTCACTAAAGTCAAGTACTAGAGCCCACTATTTTCCTGCACTCTGAGTGACCCATTTCTCCCGACACTTCCTTAAGGGATTTCGTGCGAGCAATCCGGGGCGTAGATTTTTTGTTTTTGAAGTGGGAGGATGTTGTAGATGACCATCTAAGCGGAGCGCCACCCTAGGTTGGCGCGGTGCGGCCAAGAAAATTTTTGCTTTTCACAACCTCCCAGGCGTCCCGGAACGGCACCTGAGGGGTTTTTTCAGCTGTGTTTACTCCGCCTTCAATACTGAATAATTATCTCGAATTGTAGATTGTTAATGATAATTGTTGCATCTTTGAGAGCTACATAACATTTGGTCAGTTAAAATGACGCAAGAACCAGTAAGTATGTAAGACAACATAACCTGTTATGTTAATGAGATGAGGGGCAGACCTCACCGACAGTCCGTCACAGGCAATACATCCAATTAGTGATAGGACGAGCAAGTTACATGCGCATGGGCGTGTGATGGCGCTCCGGTTTCAAAATCGTCCAAAAACATTTTCGTCTCGTCTCCGATCCCGATATAAAGTTCGTCCAGTTCGAATGAGAGTTCCGTTACACGCCCGTACACTGCCGTATAAGACGCTATATAATGTCTCATAATCATAACGGAGCAAAGAGCAGTTACGACTGTTATAAACAACGACCAAGCCGCGTACATAACTACATGCACGCGTGGGCGTACCGCTCGTGCGAACTTAGCGGTGACTCAATTTCTTGTCTCGTTTGTATCAAGTAGGATCAGGTGGGCAAGCGCAGCGGAACCATGGCAACCGGCCAGCCGGCTCGCGCTCAGGAAAAAAATCAATGTTTGTACAGGCCATCCCCCCTTAACCTCAAGAGTGGGGGATACATCCCCCCGCACCCCCCCCCCCCCCCCCCCCCCCACCCCCCCCCCCGCGTTTAACCCCGTGCAAGCATGATTAGGCTCCGTGTTAAATACCCCACCCAGCAAATCATCTCCCCTTTCACAGCAGGTGTGACGTTATTGACATTGTCACATTGCTGATCATATATTAATAGCTAAAATGAAGGGGGTTGGGGTTCGATCCTAGCTTCACCTGTTTACGTAATTTTAAACTTGCATAGATTCTTGGTATTTAGCTTGAAATCAATTGCTGCTGACATATTCCTTCATAAAAAATGAAAAAAATGGCCGTAGATGCTGTGTTGTTATTTATCTGCCTATATTTTGCAGGGTGACAACTCTTCACATCTTTCTTTTACTGGAATTGCACTCAGATTTTGTGCAATTAGGCCCGGGAAGTGCTATTTCCGGCGATCTAGGCGGTATGAAAAAGCCAAATACCACATCATCCAGATACCAGTGAGGAAGAAACGTCAGAAGAATGAGGTAACCACCGTATTCCCCCTTTCTGCACAAGGGACCCCCTCAAATGAAGAGATGAGGCCTGACACGATTGTGTACGTTTATGAATGAGGAGAATGCATCATGTTCACTACACTATACACATCGTTATTCAAATATGAACCAATTGTCACATTCATTTTCTCTGGTACTTAAAGAAAGAACACATTACAATTATTAAATATAAATAAACGTTCTCCAGCTAAATAGTTCACCTATACGGCATTCTGTAATCATATCAGTGACCATAATTAGTTTGATTAGGGTCGGGGGCATATACTGTATGGTTTGACGCGCCGAGGAATCAATGGCTGTACTCGTATGGCGTTGTTCATGTACTTTGAATTTGTATGTGGAGAAGGAAAATTCAACATCCACATTTAATTCGATATATTCCGTAAGAGTGCAAAGATCACTTTTTGTTTTCAGTGTAATTCCACCAGAGAAATGCAACTTTGTTTTAAACCGTAGTGTTGATTATAAACGGTCCCTCGCAGGCCCCTAAGGGCTAATTCCGGCGATCTGGGGGTGAAAACCTTAAAAATGTGTCTTGGCCCTCCGCGCCAACCGATGAAATGGCCTTTCCGCTTAGATGGGCGAACCCGCGCCCCGTTTGACAATCCTGCATACGTCCCCTGCTTACTGGCGAGAAAGAATTTCCAGAAATTTTGAAAACATTTCCAAAGGAAAATGGAAAAATTGCATTTTGCCAAAATGTTGATTTTGTGCACGGGGTGAAAACATATGACGCGCTCCTCTCCTCCCCCCCCCCCCCCCCGTGGGAACCATTTCCCTCTCTGACCTACTAAGGAGTACGGAAAACTATCCCAGTGCCTTGAACGGCTATGTAGTCTCTGATTTCTCCGTCAAGCTGGGTCACTGAAGCTCAAAACACCAGGCACGTGCCGTTTCTGGCCATTTTCATGTATGCTCTTCGTACAAGTATCTCTCCAAAGGCTCAGACTAAAAATATACGTCACTCTAAAAGAGTTATTACTTTCATAAAACAAAAGTGAATGAAATGATAAAATCAAATTAACAATGCCTTGATAACCAATATCCAGCGGCCGGCTCACTTAATGTCCAGCGGCTGTTAAGTGTAGGTTTCATATCCAAATGCACGAGGAAAAAACTACCGTAGGGCATGTATACGCGGGGGCTACCGGGGGACACACATACAGGTTGGGTAACACGGTTGCACAAGGTGCCAATATGTGCTGCACCGGAAGGCACCGCTTTCCAGTGCGGGGGTGGGGGAAAATTGTGGTTAGGGCGAATGGAGTTAACGCCTACGGATGAACATGCCTTGCACGTAGCCATGGTAAAGGTTGAGAAAAAACATCTATTCATTGTTTTTTAACCCATTTTTTAACATGCCGGCGTCAGTCCAGGATAGGCGCGTTATCGTTGGATGGCGAGGCCTAGGGTCTGAAGACATGGCACTGCTACTTTAACACCGGCGTCAGCCCTAGGCCCGGCAATCCAACGCTAACGGCCCTTAGTGGGCTGACGCGGTGTGTACAATGGCCAGTACGCGCCGTTTCCCATGTCTTCAGACGCGCTACCTGAAAATGTCTCAGAAAGAGTACCACGACCTAGTTGATCAGACAATTTAACGCACGAAGCTGCAACGGCAGTGTCGTCCGTCCAGGGGAAATTCTGCGTCAAGTTGTCCCCGGTAGAGTATCTCATACCGTGATGGTTAGACACTGTAACGCAATGAATAACAACACGAAATTATTATTTAAGTTAATATATAATAATACGAAAATTATAAAATAGAATAAAAAATAACCAATGCTGGGCGGTCTTCTTACAGATGTATGCGATTATAGAAGCTCCATATTGATTTCGCGCCATAGGCATAATTGCGTTCATCAAATCTTGCACGAATGTTTTGCGGTATTTATAACGAATCAATTTTCACTCGAGATATTCGCGACGAACGCGCAATCCCCACCAGTGTTGTCAGACCTTGAAATTTCCAGTTTCGTAAGACTCCTTGGAATGAAAAAAAAAAAGGCATCTTTGCCACTGAAGTGGACATGCACCTCTCAACCAAAACAATAATGTTCGCGACTCTGGGAAGATTGTCATGCTCATGATGCGTGCATCAGTGGTGGCGCCAGGATTCCCCGACGGGGGTCCGAGTGTCCCCGACAGGGGGGCCGGGTTCCCCGACGACGAACCTCACGCCTACCCACCTTAGGACAAAACCTGCATGTCATCTTTTATTTCCGTCGTGAAAGCACGTACGCCACTATATACAAAGGCAAAACAGTGTAGACGACAGGACAGCACGATCATCCTCCCCAACATAATTTTAACATTAATCTCTTGCAGGGACATTTCGAAGATATTAATGAGGATTGTGTATCCTATCCATATCAGTCACTATTGTATAGTCTGTAGGAAGATAGGAGAATGGATACGCTGATCCTATACTTGAGCGAGAAACTGGGCAATATCATAAGAATATGAGGCGAAATTTTTTTTTTTTCGCTATAAGAAGGTGAAAATATACTGTCGGGGCAACAGGCCCTCGTCGGGGTGTGTAAATTTTGGCGTACCCACTCGAGCTCCCGACGAAATAAGACAAATTCCCCGACGGGGGCCAGGCTTCCCCGACGGGGGAGGAGCATGAGCCCCCTGCCCCCCCCCCCTCCCGAGGCGCCACCCTTGCAGTGCATACATCGTATAGTGAATGTGCCCTTGTGACCACGTGTTATTATTGCTGCGTTCTTTCTAACTCCGAATACCGTACATACGAGTTTACAACTGGTGAAATGCGTTCTTTCGACACAACACTGTCCGAGCAGCGGACCGTTCAGCGGCCATATCGAAACTCCGCTGTATCATTGCAATGATAGGGTAGTGGTTACGCGAAAGGCCCTCGTTTTTGACGTCGATTCTGCACTAATTCGACTGAAATGGCTCCATACGTTGATATTTTCCCATTAAATTGCATGAATTCAGATCCTACTAATCTTCTCATCTACGAAATTATTCACATGAATTACCTATTCATGGATGAAACATTTCGGAGTACTCCGATTTCCTGATTTTAGGGTATCGAATTGTCGCCATTTTGAAAGAAGTCGTTTGGAAAATGGAGTCATCGATAATTCCCAAAGTCACCACCCAAAGTCACCACCTGTATACCGAAAGAGCGCGTTCTATCTCATAGCCTATATACGGTCTATACCATCGAAGAACGCAACCATATATTCCAGCGACATGGGTGAAAGTCTCCGGGGATTGTATGGCGTCTGGTGTTAGCCGACGGCGCCCCGCCGCCGCCGTCCTAGCTGGAAGCTTTGGCGTTAACGCAATAACTCTTTAACGCTTATCCAATTGATCTGAAACTTGGAACACATGTCCGCCTTAGTATAATTTAAGGAGATGAATTCGAAAGTGGGCATCACTGCATGTCTGCTGCCCTCTTATTTTGCAGGTTTTACACAAAAATACTGAGTTTATCCGATTTACACGAAACGTGGTGGATGGGAACAATAGTTAGTTTCGCAAAATCATGACAGTGATTTCAAGGTCACCAGAGGTCAAATGGGTGGTGTTTAAGCGAAACTGCAGAGTCAAACGCAAGCTTGGGGTGTGGGACAAAAGTTAGTTATTAAGTTACTTAGTTAGTCGTATTTAAGTCCACAAAGGTTGTTTCTGCGCGGGATATACCGTCGGCGAGAGATCACTTTCATGCATATCCCGCTAACGGACGGGCGTGAAAACTCCCATACATTCGTACATACCCGTGCAACACTAGCATGCATCCTCAGTCCCTCACACATACACCGCGCAAACATAGTACGTACACACACACACAAATGCGATCGCTTATTCTCTTCTTTTTCGTATTCGATCTCCTAGTTCTAGATATAGCAGAAGTAATATGCAGAAAAAGTGAGACACTGTTGGACGATGTTATGATTCCTTTTTCCATTAATGATGATTTATGAGCGACCATGCACCAGTCATGCATGCTTACCAAGGTCTATTGATGGGCGAACGAGCCACACCTGTAACTGTCGACCGAATAGAGGTGTGAAAATGACAACAATTAATTCAGCCTAAATAACCAGCTAATCAATTTCTCATCATGCAGAGTTATTATTCTCGATCAGCGTTGCTCTATTCCGGTTAATGGATATGTTGCTGATACGTTTGACTGCCAGAGCAAACTTGTTTTGACGAAGCGAGCGCTTGCGCGTGTATGCGTGTGTGTGTGTGTGTGTGTGTGTACGTGTGAGTATAACTGTCACGTTGTTGTGTTTTCTCGGTAAATATCTTACGGTTGAATTTTTTGAACATGTTCTAACATTGTTACAAGTCACCATTTCACCGTCCTGACAAACTATCTTAAGGGTTTTCAATATTAGTACCTCAAAAGATATTCGGAAAAGTGGAATTGTCAATCGTCCATATAGGAAGGTACGCCATCACAAAAAGTAGATTTTCCTGGACCCCGGGAAAATGTTTGGACACAGTCATGTGCATCCTCCCGGGATGTCATTCTCCAGGCCCGCAGAGGTCTATAAGCATAGGCCTGTACTGTTCTATTAGAATTAATATAAGGCAAATATGAGAAGAAATGCAATCATAAGCACAGTAAAGGAATAAACAAAGGACAGGGTTGGTGATGAGATATTGCAACCCAGAGATGGCTCTCTCGATCCAATTGATGGGACACTGGTTTAATACTATTGCTACAATTATCGGATTCCCGACAACAAGGTTGAAGTACAATAAGTTTGTAACAGTTTGTCGTATAAAGACGGGGTTTAGACCAATGGATTCAGTACGTCTTCCTCAGTAAGACCGTAGGTCTGATTTTTGAGACAGAAGTGAGGAATGCCAAAAGTTTCTATGGTATTTTACTGGCAGTTCCACGAGTTATTTAACAAAAGTAAGTGGGAGGGCCAAAGGTATACATATTTTGTATATATTTCCCATAGTAAGTACAGTGTAGTGTAGAGTGTCCTTGTGTTTCTTTATGCTGATCTAGTTGGACAGGGTCTAAAAGCAAAAATCTGGAAAGCCATGCAATATCTCGAAACCGTATGTCCATCTCGCGACTATATTCGTCACATAACTAGGGTCTTGCTGTTGTTCAACACTCTTTTCACTTTTTCGGTGGGTGTGGGCCCGAGGCAATCGGTCTATATGTGCGAATTGTATGCCATAACAACGGGCTTCCACTCGCTATATCTGTGCCATTCCCATGCACATTACATGAACTGACTTGCTCTCGTCGATATCGTGCTGACAAGCGTTTGCAAGTTTTGACCTAATGACCTTGACACCCCAGCAACAGGGTTCATTCTCTTCTCATTGGCATGTAGCACCAATATGCTATTACCGGACCACACACCCGAAAGTGAAAAATTGTGAACAACACAAAACCCTAGTCCACGTTATGAATATAGTCACGAGATGGACATACGGTTTCGGGACATATGAATGCGTTTTTGTATATAACGTGCTGACGGTGTTTCGAAGTTGCCCTCTCACACCGCTGAGTGACCCTTGACCTGCGCCAAACCATCGGGTTTACCTTCTACATAAGCAACTAACTCGCATACCTAATATGAATTGACACATACCTGCGTTTCTTGTATAGTTATCGTGCACGCGAGCTTTTCTTTCACCCCAGAATTCACCCCACCCCGAATGGCCTGACCTACCGCCAAAAGCACTGGGGTTCATCCTCCGAACATTTGTGCAACCCACACAGGCCCACCTAATGAGCTTAATACATAACTTGCATTTATTATATACCTTCTTTTTCTGGGGGCGGGGGGGGGGGGTTGTTGGCCTCTTTTCCCCTCCATCGCTGACCCCGCCAACCTCGGAGTGTTTTTATTCTAAGAACTGTAGGAATCGCGCTCGTGCATATGTGCAGCCCCTACATACTTGAACTTAGAGTAACATACTTGTGTCCGTAGATACCGTTTGACAAGCATACGTGACAAAAAGCGGTCACATACCATACTTCACCCACCTGCTCACATGAGTTTCATCTGTCTTTCCTCTAGCAAAGAAATAAAACAAACGTCGTATGATTTCGCTAGTGAAGCGAAATTGTCTATAGTCTAACATGAGTGTTTGTGCAGGGCCTGTGCGAAACAAACTGTCCCCGAAAATGGTATTGCAAGGGCGCATTCCTCACTCCCCCTCTCTCACTCTCTCCATTTGACTCCCAACATGCAGTGATTGCGCTCTTGGTAGTGTAGAAAGCGGCCTAGAGCCGGGGAAAATAAGCCAAAGGGGATCCTACTGGTTATCTGTCTCGACTGCTATATATTTTTGTCCACTGGCTGCAAAACGCGGACAGACAGACTGCTATACAGCGCGACTATTGAACAAATTGATCGTAAACAACTTACCCTCCTCTTCACAAATAGGCACGTTTACTCTTCCAAAAACCCCTTCCCCTCAAAAAACCGAGGTGATGCGATCAAAGAATTCGGTAACGGCGCTGTCGTGTTACAGCCAGTAATATGAACGTTCTCTGAAAAATGCAGTTTAGCCAGTACAAAGCCTATATGAAACTGTGGAGCGGCCTATTAGCTACTGTACTGCTCGTAACTGTAAGCCAGTTGAGCGTGGGATGAGTATTATATCCTCTCCGTGGGTTCCATAATCTCACTCAGCTGTGAAACAAACCGATCGATGTTATCAACCCGAAGGGACGTAGGTGAAATTATTGGAATTTCTTTAGCAATACAAGGTCGAGAATGTTAAAAAATCCAGGGCAGTGGACGAGTACATGCACACGCTCTTTGCATCACGTAAATCCACGCTGACCCCTGTAGAAAAGACCTGTTTTAGGCACTATGTGATCCCCCTTATGCGTGCTAGGTCGCAGCGTGTTGTTGCTATGGATACGCGAATCTCACGCGTAGGGATTTTGCAAGACAACTTGAGTGTAGAATCCGTAAGGCGGGTGAAGTGAAAATTTATTTCGTACGTTGATATACGCAGATACAGTCAAATATACTGAAAGATGATGCGGAAAAAAAAATCGTACAATGCAGCAGCTCTGTATGGGGACGTTAGTTGTAGCTTTATGCAGAAGATATGCCATAGAAAACCCATCCGGTCATACGTACGGCATCAATGCCGACCGCATTAGGAGGCCTACAGTGGTAATTGACCACCCAGTTTCGTTCCATTCTATTTGGGATAACGCTGTTCCGGAACCTCATCTTTGCAAATCGGCGACCGAAATATGAGAACACTTTCACCGTTCAAATGTCCATTATAGAGTGATGACGCACTCCGCAGCCGCATTCGTGGAATCACACCTGAGAAACTAACATACAAACTAACATATTCCTCGGAGGGGCGGGGGGGGGGGAAGTGGGTGGGGGGGGGGGGCTGGACATTGTAGTGGGCAGTTAAGATCTCAAGTAATCGAGTTCGTGTTTTTAGCCGCACCACAAGGTCCACAGAAAAGTGAAAAATAGGCATATTTGTCAAACTAACAGCACAAAGCGTCGACCACCACCCCCCCTTACTTCGTAGGGACGTTGGTTGGGAGCTTAGGCTGTCGGTCTGGGGGAAGGAGGGGAAGGAAGGAAGAAAGAGTAGAAGAGGAGAGGAGGAAAAGAAGGGAACGAAGGAGAGGGGAAGAAAAATAAGAGGGGAGGGAAAGGAAAAGGGGATGTAAGGGAGTGAAGGGCCAGACACTTTAAAGACCAAGGAATGAAGTGGGAATAGAAGAACAAAAACCGGAAGGCGGACTCGACTACGGGCTATTTCGACTTTTGGCTCTCATCTAATTGGCCCATTCAGTATCGGCAAGAGGATGGCAGTCGGCAAAAGATGATGTGACGGCCCGGCGCCGTAGGTGTAATTGTACGAGTGATCGAGTCTTCGGCAAAAGGGAAAAAAAAAAGCGTTAGCGTTGCTATATATTTTTTCAGAGTTGACAGTTTTTGTTTTGTTCATATTCCAGAGATAAATACTTTTTTTTTCACGCCATTTTGCGAAAACAATTAAGAAAGACATTTTCCAGAATTAACAAATGAAACAGTGGCTTTAGCGGGAAATCATGCGAGCGGCATAGTGAGAACAAGGCATAGAGATGGGGGCAGCCACCCCTATTTTTTTTTTCTTTAGATCGAAATTCGGGAAGAACTACCAAACTTTGGGCACTGAAAAGGTTAAAATCTGGTTAGAGACATCCTAATGTAAAAGTGGAAAGATTGTCGAAATTTGTAGTACTGGAAATGGCCGACAATTGATCAGTTCCCCATTGAAGTGTCAATTTTTAGCGCAGCTTCGCGCGCAGTGTGTATTGATGGTCCTGTCTTTCACACACGCCCGAGCTGCCGTACAAATCGGCATGTTTAGGATTCCGGCAGAATTTTTCGGCGTTCCAAATTGAGAGGGTCCCCGCGTAGGCCCACGTGGTGATCGGGGTCCCAGTTATACTGGACGCCCAATTTTACTGAAAATACTGGCACACAGATTGCATCTGAGGACGTTTCAATATGCAAATTTTCAATGGGCATGAGACAACCAACCCCCTTCCCCTTAGTCCCCTCTCCCATAATCATTCACTATTGCCAGATCCGTCAGCGAAACATTATCTCTACACTTCCCCCCCCCAATTATCAACCCTTCGCTAACTCCATCCCTTGTTCAACTTTATTGGTCAGCTAGATCTCAATCATTGAGTTCTACGTGTAGGCCTGCCTACACCAAAATGTCCACAGAATAGTGAAAATAGGCATATTGTGTCAAACGACAGCACAATCGTATCGATCATTACTCTTGTAGGGAGAAGAGGTATCGCGACCATGGATGGGGAGGAAGGAGGAAATAGAGCAACAGAGGTGAGGATGCTCAGAAGGATAGAAACTTTGCATCCCCCCCCCCTCCCCCCGCTCCCCCCCCACACTTGTCAATGAACTTCATCTGGAAATTTGAATGATTTTGGTTCTTTTCAGAGTGGTAGGACTGTAATTAACATAGGCGGTACCAATATAGCTATGGGAAGCTCTCGTCCGTGCCCCCGAGCTCAGTTGTTCATTGGTGAGCATACGCACTTACAAGCGTGAAAAGGCTTATTATTATGACCCACTCCTATGTCAGTGATGCATCGAGTTGGTCATTGAAAGCAAAACTCTTTTATCGCCGGCTATTGCACGCTGGAGTTCATCGGCCAAGTTTCACAATCAAAAGCTATCACTTCAGACTAATGAATACTACACGCCAAGCAGTGCCTCCTACTTGAGACTGGTACAGATGATACTATTTCCTACCAAGTAGGCCGACATCAATCGTTTTAAGATGCAATGGTCATGTTACAGATTGGCTTCAAACTAGTACAGGTGCAAAGAGGACATATCAAAACCAACCGCACCCCAATTTGGAGGTTCCTAGCATGTTGCCATGTGAGATATTTCTTCTTCTCTTTTTGAGGAAAATTCGAGACTCTATGAACGATTCACAAGCTGCCCGAAGACAACCCCACCTTCCAGAAATGCTGTTTCTTGCGCCATGATACAGAAAGGAGGCCAACACAGTTTAACTGTTCTTCAATATCACTAGAACGATTTTGTAGTTTTTTTTTTTTCAGATCTCAACTATATTGTTTGAAACAGATGTTTCGCATGACGTTGTATTATAAGGGGATTCCTGCGCTCCCCCCGTGATGTCACAAGGGTAGGCATTCCACTAGCTGATTTGTGTCTTATCGGTACACTCAAAATCGGCTGAATTCGGTCTGGGTGGATTCGGCTGTCATAGTGTAATGGATTGATAAGTCATAATAACGTGATAATTAGTAACTTTTGGTCTCATATGGCGCTGATTTTTTCCAGGGTAATACGTTGTGTCATGGTAAAAAAAACCCATCAAAATATTCCACTTAGCATCAATAGGTTATTCCATCGGTCAATTGTATCATTAGATGGTTGTATGGATCGAATGTTATTGATTTAATGTACATTCCTATGTACCGGAAGTGTTAGACCTATGTGCCAGCTTATATTGTGTGGGGGGGGTGGGGGGGGGCTATTGGCCTTGGATTAGTGTCCGTAACCGTTCGCAGAGTTTCCATGCACTCTCACATCATTGACAGTGTTCTCTAGGTACTGAGACTATGGATTTTCGGCTATAACTGCAGAACTGAGAGATTGTCTGTCAGTGTATGCGATGTTGTGTTGCTATTGGCGATATTGATTATTCCGTGCACGAAAATCATGGTCTATTGTATACGGTTCTTCGACAGTACACAGCAGTCTGTGTCTTTGAATTTTTTGTTCGCGAAAATTGTTATTGTCGGGTCATGATATTCATGTTAATTGAAGGCTTTGTTTAGTTATATAGACCAGTATTTTTCGACAGGTAAGAAGGGGGGAGGGGGGGCTCTACAGCTAAGCAGTAACTTGGACCTAATTATTGGTTAGCCCACATGCTTCGATTGTAGCAATCAATCGAGGCCCATAAAAATAGGAATAGATATTGGAATTACTTTCCCGTACATCAGTACTGACCCCAGTGAATCGACTTCAGCATATTGATATACGCAATCACCGTGAACGAGTGAAATCAGGAATAGGCCTAATCTTTGATTCCTTGGCGCCAATATCACACTTATTTGCATTTTTCCTTCCGAGATAGAGCCTGGTGCAGCTATAGCAGGGAAAAATCAGTCCATGACAAACCGCCTCTCCTCTCATAGAGCACATTTCCAGGCATTATCTTGTGATTCGCTGTCGAATAACAATGCTTGGAGGACTGACAGAAAGCCGCTCCTATTCTCTTTCTTTGGCCCGCCTTCGATTTTTTGACACAATTCGTGAAATCCTATAAACTGATGTACTGTTTGAAAAACTTAGTCTGCTTCTGAGAAAATATATAGGGGTGGATCTCATCACAGGAAGTTTTTCGGGGACCTGGTGGTCTTCTCCTCCGAGTCGGACTATTCATCAGATCTCGGCTCATGTACTGTAAGGAGACGGGGTTAATTTTGACCAAGAATTGGGTTGAAGGGTTGTGTCGAAATTTCCGACCCAAATTATGGTCAAACCCAACTTGGGTCACATTCTGACCCAGAAATTATGTACGTCCCGAAATGACACCGTCTTTAACATTGTGGACGCACACACTCTTCGAATAGTAACACCGATCCTCCTTTTTTTTCTCTTCCTTTACCCAGGAAGAAAATGGCAGTTCACCAAAGGTTGGGTCTGGTCTGCCCGTTATAATCGAAACCCACATTCTTCGACGATAGGAACTGAACAGACTTGTCATGTACTACTTATCCTACATATCGCAGCCCATGCAGTTCAAATGTTATGGAAGACGGCACGGGTCTAACATGAAATGGTTACTGTGTCAGACCATAACAACAGTAAATCACATAAGCATCAGAGAGATTGCCTTACTGAACCAACCCACATCTGTGCAGTGCGGGTCCCGCACGCAGAAAAAACAAAACAAATTCACGTTAGCTGAATTGGACACAGTGTCTGAATAGTGAGTATGGTCCTGTTAGTTGAAACTTAGATAAGATATTGGTTCCACAGGGCAAGACAATTCTGAATGAAAGCAAATTAACAATACTGGATGGGCGAAATAAGCACATGCATCAATGCGTATACTGATGCGTATCACCGCGGATGAACTCGGGCCTACCTATTTTCCTCAAAAAGCCAATCAATTCAACGACAATTTACATGGACTGCTGCATTTGGACGTCTTTCGCGATAAATTGTAATTTGTTCTCTACTGAAACTAACGTTCGTTTTCGTAAAATGTGATTGTCACATCATCCCGGACACGCATACGCAAAACCTGGGAATTATATCTTCAGTCATACTGGACCTTATCTATGAATGGAAAATCTCCGGGAAACTCGAGCCAGTATGTAAACGGCAATAGCCCACATTAAGGCTAGGATTCCATAATGCGTATGTGTATGTGGCAAATCGCCCAATTTACGTGAACTGGCGGGGGCTGTGTTTGGAATATGTCTATTTTAGTTTTGGCAAGATAGATATTGGTTCCACAAGAAGCCAAAAATTACAAATGATGCACACTAACGCTGGAATAGGGCGAAATAGCACATGTACCAATGCGTATACGGATGCGTATCACCCGCGAATGAATTTATGGAATAATCTTCCTTGAAAAGCCAATGGCAACGACAATTGCATAGGCTGCTGCCATTTTTATGGTCTTTTCGATAACTTATAGTGTTTTGCGAATATACGTTCGTTTTCCTCGTGAATATGTAATTCCTTCATCCACCCCGGATACGCACGGCATCTATGAATTTAGCCTAACTTCTAGCCGAATCGTGCCTCATATGACAAAACTATTGCCTCACTCGGGAATATGATCTATGCCAGAGCTAACACTCGGGGAAGCCGAACTACAGATAAGAATGACTAAGGCTTTAGTGTAGATCAAGTTGCGACTAGATATGTCTGTCGTTAGTGCAAAGAAGGCATTTACATCGCATTCAGCCCAGCTTCATACGCAGGGGAAGGGTTTTATTTTTCCGAGGTCATTCGCAGTTCTGATATTTCCAAGCGGAACACGGCGATACACGGTCCGTGATATTTTCTCACACACATTCAGGGTGGAAGGACGAGCAGGGAGCATGCAATCTAGCCCACCGGTCCCCCGTTACAACAGACCATTTCATTGATTTGGGGGGAAGGTTATCGATCAGTAGTGACGGACGGAGCCGGAATTTCCCCGACCGTGGGTCCAAGTTCCTCGCGATGGGTCGAAGTTCCCCGACAGCCTCACTCTTCTTCATCCCCCTAGGTAAAAACCTGATTTTTTAATGTTTTCATTTTTTACCTTTTTTTAAAAGAAAAATAAATAAAACGGAAAAAACAAAATACAACATTGTTTTACTCTCAGTAGCGATCTCACTCAATCATCAGGCGCTCTTAGTACATGGGTCGGTATCCCTCCCGTAACTGCACAGAAAATGCCTGAAGCAATGGGAGTTGTTTTGCGTTGTGAGAGCACACCACTTAACACAAAGGCAAAACGTGGTAGACTGCAGACGATCATCCTTCACCCAACAGAATCTAAACATTAATCTCTTTGCAGCGACATTTCGAAGATATTCATGAGGCTTGTGTATCCTAGCTATATATATTCCACGATTGTATAATCTGTAGGAAAATAGGAAGATGGAAATACGCTGATCTTAACTTGAGCGATGAACCCAGCAATATTATCACATATTGTATAGAGATTGGAAATATTTATACTGTCCGGGCACTAGCCCTCACGGGGTGTGTAAATGTCTAGCGTACCCACTCACCTCCCCGACGAATTGGGAAAAAATTATGCCGACGGGGGGGGGGGGGGAGGCAGGGGGATGCGCCCTTTAGAGATAATGAAAAGAAGCTGCCTAATTTCAGTGAGACTCGTCACCACGGTGTGTTTTTCATACTTTAGATAGTTCCCCTACAATGAGCAGATGACCTCTAATGTTTTTGATGCCCATCCGAATAGGAATTCTGTGGGCGGAGCTTAGAAGCCAACTTCCTAAAATGCCAATATCTCGAAAACCGTCAACATTCCGCACTTGGGTCTGGTGACTCAGGAGATGAGGGAACTGCCTATGCGATTTATCGTGGTATTGTCTCATCTGAAATGAACGCCTATGTCAGTAAAGTGGAACCTCAACCGAGATAATTACAAGAATGATGCGATACAGGCAAGACAGCGTTCGAGAACCCACTTTTCGTCATCGTACCGTACAATAACAAATCGACCCAAGATCCTTTTCCTAAAACATTCCCAAAAACCGTTCCGACCACCCACAGAACAATTCAGATATATACTACGAAAACACATCCAAAAAAATTGAAAAAAAGGCCCCTGTACATAGCATGAGATTAAATTAAATAGGTTATTCCCTGGGATACAGTATATCCTAATGAGTTCCCACCAGGAAAGTGTAGACGAACTTCAAAAATCCCGAACAGACCACAACCATTCGGAACCCAAGCAATGAGACTATAGGTCTCATGATGGGAACGTATACAATTTATGAGCTTTATCCACCCAGGCATGGCCGACATAACGCTTTCGAAAGCTGAATTCAGCCAAAATTATTTCATTTCACCAATTCACTTCATTTCCACTCAAATTGACCCTGATCCACTTACTGAAAAATAGGGTTACTGTATTTCCCAGTAGGGAATCTTGTACAATCAATTCCATGCTGATGGGGCCAATGACCATCTGGACGTATCGTGTTTTCAAGGTTTTTTCAGTAATATGGCAGATTCCGTGGTATCTATGATGTTGGTTGCAGGTTACCATTGTGGTCACGACTGGGTCAGGACTGGGCCTTCATCGGGGCGTTCGAGGCACCAGGACAGGGTGGCGGGTCTCGTCTATATGGAGGCGCTACTCCCAGGTAAGCCAAGCTTGCAATTGGGGATGATGCCGCCACAAGCCCAGAAGAACTCGGCTCTCCTCTTTCCGGTTCCAAAGCGGACATGGTTCCTGCAGAAAAAAAGAAAAAAATCTTTGTGCAAGAAGCTTATCACGGGGTTCCATTATCAGGGAGCATTATCCGGAGATATGAAGCCTATAGGAAAGCATAAGATACCGGGGATCCGGGACACCCTCACGTGACTCGAGAAATCCCCTTATATGATTAGGGAGGGGCAGGGAACATGGTGAAGATGTCTCGGACTACGCCGCATAGCTCCCAGGCCACCAGACTGCCAAGATGTACATCGACGCGCATCCGGGTCAGATGGTGAATGGGATGACGAGGACCAACGGGCAGTCGAGGTGCAAAGGCTCCACTTCTCCACTAGGACTCGCCCCGGAGATCGGGGACGCGGTGAAGGAATTCGTCCTCTCGTTAAAATGTGAAGCGCGATGTGTCGGATTTTCAAACGGAATCGCTCAATCAGTTTTATCGAAAAGGCACTATCTTCTGGAAGCAAATGGAACGGTAAGTGACGTCGTCGTTTGCATGACGTCCGACGAAAAAAAAACGCTCAGCGCAAGTCGGTTTCGATGTATTCCGGGAAGCCCACGGATACCGTATCGTGATTATACCAATACAGTTTAGTGCGATACCGTGGACGATTTACGTTTTGACGTCATGCAAACGGTATCGTAATATTGTTGCGAAGCGTTAATTATTTAATTGATTAAGAATACTTCAACAAACGAGGATGCCAAAATATCAAGCTCTTATGAGAGAAATGATCGATAACTACTAGACAGTCCTTATGATCAATAATGCCACGATGACGCGCCAGATTTTTGTTCCTTGAACTTTTAGCGGTCGAGCTCACGGAAATTCTCTCAAACAGGGACAAATATCTTCCCAGATGGGGAACAGGGTGAGATAGCATGTGTTTAAAAACAATTTGAAAGTTTTCCCATTTGCCAACTCCGTTACTTTGTTTCTTCATTGAAGTTTTTCTCTGTCATGTTTTATTACTGCAGAAGAAGTCTATGACGCCCACGCATGTAGTATGGGTCTGCCATGTGCCTTTGTGACGCTTTCTGTGAAAACGATACGAGAACAATTTCAGTCTAGGTCCATTTGCGGCCTTCTGGTACAAGGGATGTCAAAAAATAGTATTCACTCGGGTGACATGAGCAGCTCCGTACTCAGTTTCTATCTATTTACCAGTTTATGCAGGAGCAGAAACAGTCTTTTGGTATAGGTTGTCCCCCCCGTCAACTCCCAAACCCACAACCGCCGTCTGTGACCCTCGTTCGCGCTATTAAACTATTGTTGTTTGTGGTTGGAGGACATAGAAATTCGTGAATTTCCACGTATCACAGTCTGGCATAATAAAAAATAGGACTGTGGAGAACTGAGCATTATACGATCGTTTAAGTCTTGTAGTAGATTATAGATCACATTATACTATCAAAATTACAATTATATTTCTGCAACCATTCATTGACTCTTCTGTCAGACACAAAAAGGACAATGGGAGATTGTACCAGCCATTTATGGGGACATAAGTCGACAAAATTCCCCATTTTGCCAACAAAACCAATAGGGTTCCATAATCTTGATAAGAAAGCCACTCACTACATTTCAAAAGTTTCAGACTTTGCCTCTAGTGACCTCAGATGACCTTGACCTGACCTAAAATATGGTTCATATTCATAACGGGGAACACACATACTAAGTATGAGCTTGATCCATATGGGGGGTGAGTTATCATGTTTACAAGCAAAATTGGCCAAAAATATTCACTTTTCACATTTTTATTTTTGCCAGAATCACCCGACCTGAACAAAAACAATAGGCTCTGGTCCCTCCCCCATCAGCAGCTATACACTAAATGTCAACTTGAATCGGACTACGATTCTGAACTCATCGTGTTTACAAGCTGCTCAAACTTTACCCTCTGGTGAACTCAGATGACCTCTGACATGACCCCAAGACAAGAGCGTTCATGCATCTCATGGAAACCAACATACAAGTATGAGCATCATCCATCCAGGGGGGGTCCAGTTTAATACTGTTTACCAAGCCAGAAAATTGACCAAAAATATAACTTATATAAATTTTCCATTTTGACAAAATTCACCCCCGACCGAACCAAAATCAATAGGCTACCTGTACCCTCACAATAAAGCTTTAAACAAAATTTAAACGTGATCGGAGAACCATTCGAGGATATTATGTGTTCACCAGGTTTTCAGACTCGACCTCTGGTACCTCAGAGGACCTCGGACGTGACCCAAAACAAAAGGGGTTCAAGTACCATCATGGGGAATACACCATACCAAGTATGAGCTTATCCATCCAAGTGGGGTCGAGGTATGGTGTTTCAAGCCAAATTGCCAAAACATCCATTTCACAAATTTTCAACTCTTGACCAAAATTCACCCCCGATCTGAACCAAAAACAATAGGGTTCCATAAGTAAGCTATAAAGACATTTCACTTATTCGGACCAAACCATTCTGGGACTTATCGTATTACAAGGTTTTTTCAAAATTTGACTTCTGGTGATTCCAGATAACTTGCCATGACCCCAAGACAAGAGGGTTCATGCACTCATCATGGGGACAACACACATACCAGTATGAGCTTCATCCATCCAGGTGGGGTCCAGTTATTAGATCGTTTCGAGTGGGCGTCACACACACACACACACACACACTACACAAAATACACACTGTCATGACAAATAGTTACGCGGACTCGTCGAGGAATCAAAAAAATGACTGAAATAGTTGTCTCTCAGTCCGTCCGCAGCGTATTATATGGCTTTTAGAGTTTTTCCCTCGGGGAGACATCTTTGTCTGGCGCTTCTTGCCCAATCTCAGGATACTGTCCGCGTGGACGAAAAACAGAGAGGGAGAAACACTGATTTTTGGAGCAAAATTCTGGGGCCAACAGTATGACTGCAACAAAGAATCACAAATCAATGTTAGGGAAAGTGTTTCAAACAAAAGAACCAATGGGTGCTGTAGTTGATATGGAAAAGCACTTGATACTGCTGGGCGCACGTGGCTTTTCGGGGGGTTAGGGGGCTTTACGACGCTGGGTGTAGAACTGTCTTCAGATAAGGAAGAGCCTCTCGGAAGAGTTTCAATGCCTGGTAATTTTTTCTGGTACAACACCACCGGGGACATTCTCGCTGGGCAAACCATTGCTCACCCCCGCAGAAGGATGATGTGGACTGTATCGCGGGAAGGAAGATCTCTGCTGGGGTGAATTTAATTCTGAACTGGTAAATTCTTCGCCGAGAATGTAAGTCTGGTTAGAAGGTTGGCGAAGTTTGAATCATCGCAGGAACTCTTGCTTAGTTGCCAGTGCGTGGAGGCAGTTTCTCGTTGTGCGGAAGCAGCTGTTGTATCAGGAGCAGTGTTGCGCAACAACCTGACGACGCATGACGCCAGTTAGACAACACAGAGAGCTAATGTCACGTATTCTATGGTTTCATTGTGTTTGTAGAATAATCCACATCCGCAGTTGTTCTGTTGCTTTTCTCTCACCAAAGCAACCATCAACACATACCAACCAACTACGCAATACTCTCTCGTAGATTTAATCATTTTGTTAACGGTAAGTTGATGTGTGATTTCAAAAAAGGAACCCAAACTAATTTGTGCAGGTGTGCAAGTCAACAAAATATTCGTACGCCTGACGGAATGCTTTACGATATAGCACAATACACAGGAACATACTTCAAAGGCCGCCAACTCTGTAACGGAAAGTCGTATGAACGTCGGGTTTGGACTGAGTTCTCCTCACGCTATTATATCATTCAGCCTCCGTATAATTCATCCTGCAGTCAGTGCCTTTAACTAATTCAGCAGAGGGTCGTCGCAGCCGGCTGTGGAATCGAACTGATAGACGTGCGTAGAATAGTTCACGGATGAGGTGCACCAACAGAAAAGTAGTGTGAAGCGACTATCGCTTGCATATACTCAGTGGCGCGCGGAAACGAGGGGGGGGGGGGGGGACTCAGCACCCAATGGAAAAGTTGAGAGCAAATGCATGATATCACCCCCACTCCCTATTTACTTAAGCCATCGAAGCATGAAGACTCGGGGAATTACCATTCCAGGCATCTGGGGGTTTGGATTTTCTTCTGTACGCCCCGCGCCAACCAATGGTGACCGCTACGTTTATAAAGTACACACAATTAGCCCACCCACCATAATTTTTTCCGTTCCGCCGCCCTGCATCTACTCACCCGAGTGTGTGCGGAGTGAGAAGTATGGGACTGAGCTCAATAAGGACAAAAAGTGTTAAAAGTAGTGAGGATTTCAAGCAAAACTTTATTACTATCGCTTCCATTGACTGTATCAAATAACTTACCGCCTAAGGTTTTATAAATTATCAGGTAACAAAATGGTAGTTTCACCGGTCGAAAATAAAAAATAAAAAATTGAATATAAAATGAGCATTTCCACATGGTCTTGTGAAATGGAATATTACGTATGAAGAGAACATGAATAGGACATGAAAAGAAAATGCGGTAATGGGAAAAATGTTGTACAAAATCAAAAAGCAGATAAGACAGAATCTTTAAAATATGAGCTTGTTGATCGTAAATATTACGTGCCATGGTTGCAAGCACGATATGTAGAATTGAACAAGCGTTATAGGTGGTTAGTCCGTTATACAGAGAAATGAATAGGGGACTTGAAAAAAGAAAATGCGGTATGGAAAATATGTCTCCTACAAAATCAAAATGCGATAAGATAGAAAATAAGAAAATATGCCATCATTGATCGTAAAATATTTCGTGCATGGTTGAACAAGATCATATATGCTTGAATTCGAACAATCGTACAAATGAATACATATGTACGACGTACTTTGTACTGACAAGGCCTAATCTATTCATTCTTTCTGCGTATTGCAAATCTGAATCTCCGTCATATACCATACAATGTATCAAACAACTGACGAATAACAATGTAGCTACGCCGACCGCCGGGGCGACCCCGCAGCTCATGGTGACGCAAGCTTTAGGGTACCTCAGGAGTTGTAGGGGGGGGGGGGGGGGGCAGGCACGGGCGTTGTCGGCTTGCCCGAGGAGGGACGGGCGAATGGAAGCGGCGACGGATGCGGCTGGGTGCCTTACCGACATTGTCTCCAATGAGTGAATAAGTGAGTGAAGTGGATGCGGGTGCAGTATATGACTGTGTAAAATCGAATTGTTACATGGACCATAGGAGGCGAAAAGAGTAAAATGATGTTACAATGATGCCCAAAGACGCAGAAGCAGCAGTCCATGTCCACGGAGGTTTGATTGCTACTCGGGGACGATATCCCATAGAATCATATGTACGCATATGCGGCAACGCGCAATGGTACATGTGGTCATTGTGCCTAAGCGGGGCTCGTTTTCTTTATATATGGTATGAATTTTGCCCCAATGGAACTTATCTCTATTTTGCAAATCGAATACACCATATCATAACACTGTAACCGCTCATCCATGCTAGCATGAATTTGGTATTTATGGAGTCTTGCCGCCACCCCGCATCAGCACTTCTGAAATCCTAACCGTTACGGGTGTCATAGTACCTGATACCGGATTACGAGTTAGTCAGACACAGGGGGCTCAATACTAATGCGGGTAAATCCCCGGAGTACGGCTTGACGCTAGTGCCATCGGGGTCATCGATGGATGAGGATTCGGAAAACCCCGGAGACTTTGACAATTCCCCAGAGGAGTCAAAGGATCCTCGTAATCGCTCCCCATTCCGGCAGACGTTGGCTTCCAGCGCCCAAGACTGCCCTTCAATCTCTGCGGACCGCCGACAGAAGTCGTTTCTCGAAGGGATAAATAAAATAGGCAGAAATCGAAACTCGGCTGACCGTAGATGGAGAAGATCGCCCTATCTAGGCAGGATCATCGTAGTAGCTGTACGAGAAGCTGAAAGAATAAATGGGCGACCCGGCGTCGGGTAGACACCCCTCGACGGTGCGAACTCTATCGTATCTCGGCGTATGGTAACGAAACTAGAGAGAGGAGTCATACAGCGCGATTTCGCTGACGGGAAAGCACCCCGGTAGATGAAGTCCGCCGTGGGAACCACCCCACGGCGAGCGTCGTAGAGGACAGCTAGACCCGAGCATGTCGTCCCATATCCTGGGAATGCGAGAGTAATGGGATACTGATCGGCAATCTCGACCCCGCTGGTTTGATAGGGAGCTACCTCTTCGTGCCACTCTCGGACTCGACGAAGTTTGGAAAAGTCAGGTGGATTACCGACGTTCATAGTAAGAGGTGGGTTCCGGCGGGTTGGTCGTGAAAACCGGATCGTTTGGAAGGTACGAGTGGGGCCTGTAAGGTAAGAAGGAACAGTGACGCAAAGCAAAGTACCGTAGGACTTTCATCAGCACCTGCGTCACTCTATGTGCTATGCTAAGGTTGTCAGCCTAGGCCACAAAAACGAACAACGAGGCAGTGGAACGTATTGCCATATTCCCCTTTTGGCATATTCAGTAACGCAATCAGTACAGCTGAATACCGCCCCCCCCCCCTCCTCGAGTTTCCCTTCAAAACCAGGATAATTCTTCTGAAATGCGAAGGTTCTTACTCGCAGATTACTTGTAATACAGCCTGAAGATTGAAATTACAATCACTTTAATGAAGCACGTTTACCACGAATTGTATAACTGACCGACAGAATTGTCCTCCTCTAAAGGAAATCAACAACTGAATGCCAGACCACAAATATTAAGATGATTTACGAGCTGTATTCCCACTCATCTTGTATTACGGTAAGTTTTTCATTTCCTGTACTAGTCCCACACACGTGTAAACCCAAGAGACCTTCACCTACTCCGGAGCGGTATATCGATTTGGACTGAACATCCCCCCCTGTTTTTTTTTTTTAGGAAGGGGGGGGGGTAGCAACTGATCATGCAGTTGGCCTCTTCTACACATGTGAAGGCCCTGTTTAATACGAACTACCTTAACCTGCTGTGCCATTGTTTATGGTTGAATCTTTCATCTCCCCCTATACGGCACTCTGACCTAGAGACCTACATACATAATGACTGAAATAAAAAGCCATAGCAGTTTCCAAAAATCTTAACCTCTATTGTCCTTCACTATGTGCTCAAGGACCAAAAAAGACCAGGTATAAAAGGTGTAAGTAAGACCTTAATCATGAATATAAATTGTTGGCGTATATCGCTTCGGGGAAGTTAACTTCGGTAGTTCGTTTTGGGTTCACGAGTCCCCCAAAGCAGGGACATAGTTATTTGCAGCGGCGAACGGGAGGAAGGGGGGGGGGAGGGTTGGAACCAGGCGCGTACCGAGTCTTTGTCGGGGGGGGGTGAGGTCGGAACCCAAGAGAAGTGTGCCTCGCAAATGGACTCAAGTTGAATTATGGGCCCCTGGACACATGCTGCGTGGCAATATTTGCGAAATAAAAGCTGCAAACGCCTCTACTGAACTGCCACCCCCCCCCAAAAAAAAGAAATATTGATCACTTGGGTCATGGGGGTTCTGACCCCCCCTCCCCCGTGGGTACGCCACTGTCAGAACGCCGTCCTATGACCCACGGGACAGTAAAGTCCACCGAAAAAAACCCACTTCCTTCACTGCTCAGTCAGACGTTTCGCAGCTGTTGTTCAACAAATATGCAACGCAGGTGCCTAAGGTCCCATGAATGGAATTTTACTTGCCAATAGGGAGGTTGAGGATATAAATGAGGGCGCATTTCCCCTGAGTCCGACCTTCAACCCCTCCCCCCCCCCCCCCTATCCCCGCGCGGCTCCCAAGGCAAGTCTCACCGGAACGCCCAATGATTATTTGTAACCTCAGTGTCAAAGAAACGGTTTTTTTATTTTTATTTAAAAAACCCAAATACCTCGGACTGACGGAGTCGTCTTTGCAAAGATTTCTCTTTTGACGGGGACATAGATGGACCTCCCAGTAGCGGATACCAGCGGCTACCGACTCGTATAATTCCATGACAACGGATGTTTCAACATCGCCGTGATCAAGAGGGCCGTGGTCAATGATGTACTGATGCAGAACTAAGGGCGGTTCGTTGGTGGCATGTTAGAAACTGGAGGTGATAGGAAAGTACGTTGATAAGATGAGAAACGGGTAATTAGAATGAATTTCGTAATCACATGACACCCTTATAATTGTCATCGTTAGCTACCGATGAAGGTAATGGAAAAAATTGTTTCCAATTTCGATATTTTTCTCTAGAGAAAAACAGCTTGAAATTCACAGTTAAGAGGCGTGGGACCCTTCAACTTCTTAATACCCTTGCCATAGTACTTGGTATCATGTATTTATTTCAGTTAGTTCAACATGAAAGGGACAGAAGGGATATACTCCTAATAGGCGATCGCAATACCACATCAACCATAACGAAGAATAACCAAGAAACCCTAGAGAACCCGCGACAATTCTGGAACCAGAAAGCACAAAGCTTAGTGGTTCCTGACAGAAAGGACCCCGAACTACACCAAACACAACAGGGTTCCCGTCTCATTCTTGACCTCAGACCTGACCCCCAAAACACAAGAGGTAAGTCATTCACCATGGGGAACACAAAGACCAAGTATAAGCTTCATCCATCGGGTGGGGTCGAGCATAGCAAGGGGATACATACATACATAACGCACCTACGCACCGCACCTACGCACGCCATACATACATACATAATAAATACATACATAACAACATCATACATACATACATACACACAAACACATACCTACATACATCGAAATAATCTAAACGATCGACCATTCTGTTCGACGGGTGGGCAAGGGGTTAGGAGGTTTGAGGGCACAGCTCAGGATTGAGGGACACTGCCAGAATGAATTATGAAGAGGTTAATGCATTTGCTGGAGAAAAACGATGGGTCAGTCCAAACCCGAAGTTCATACGACTTCCCGTTTACGGAGTTAAAGTCCCTTGATGTTTGTGCATGTGTATTGCGCCAAGATCAAAAAGGACCCATCATGCAATAATATTTGATGTCATACTTGCACAACCCTACAACCCAATATCGGTTTCTATAGGAATTTCAAACATTATTTTCACATCGGAAAGCATTTAGTCTTTGGGAGGAGGATTCTTGTAGTGGTTCCGTAAGGTTGACGGTTACTTGGTGAGAGAAAGAAAACAGAAAACTTCTGCTAAATGTTGACTTATCGACAAAAATGAAACAATGAAATACATGGCATAACTTCCCGGGTTGTTCCAAGTGTGATGTCATGGCGTTATTGCGCAATTAGAAATCTCCCCAATTTCTCTACATACTGGACCAAATTTTGAACGCCAATAACTCCACATGGGCAAATCGTAGAATGGAGTCGGACCTATAATACAGTTTCGGTACGAATTGGAAGCAGTGCCGGAACTACCACATGGTGTCCACTGACCCTAACCTTGTGATAATATCCTGTCACTGTGGAATGTAAACAAGAGTGAGAACGGGACGGCACCTTCGGGAACTGATTCTAAATTAGAGCCCAGTTTTCCATTTCCATGATATAAAATCGGTGTATCCAAGCCTGCAGTCGTCCTTTAAAATCTAGATGAATATGCGGACGATGCCCAAAAGTCCCGATGCCCCTCCCCGTTCCGCCTCACACCCACAACCCAATGAGGCAGCATAAGCCAATATACTGAAAGCTAGAATATGCATAAAAACTATTTGTTCCTTTTTTTTTTCTTTTTTTTTTGACTTACAAATGTAAGGAGAGGAGGGTCTACTATTGTCTCTAGGCACCGCATATCGAAACCAACAGTCAGTGATGGGGGAGACTTGATCCGGAAACATAGGGTTGCCAAAATGTTGTGTTCACATGATAAACATAAGGGCTCCCTCCTTTGGGATAAAAATAACACAAACTGAGCAATAAAAATGTTCGATTTCTTACGACCTCACAAATTATCAAATTTACACTGTGTTAGCGAACTCGAGTTACGTTGGCTCAGGAGTTATGAGTTTTGTTTTACATTGCAAGCAAGATTGGAGGTTAATGAATTTTTTTTTTTTTTTTTTTTTTGTTTTTTGAACATTACTTCAACTAAACAAAGGGTAAACCCGTTATCGCTGAAATGCTGCATAAGATGAGGGCCATTCGCAGAGATAGGTTCTATTATATTCGTGAGACAAAGGGTGAAGAATGTTCTAATACCATAGCGGGCTGGTTGCATTGGGGTGCCATGCTTCGTAAATACAGGCAGATGGGACACCCAAGCAATGAAAATTCATGTTATAAAAAATCCAATCACGAGAGCTGGGTATATTGATTCCCAATAGACAAATGATGGCTCGCTTTTAAAACCGTTCTGATTTGAATTAGATCGAGAGTGGCGTACTGGAGTCCTAACTCCACTCGGTCGGGCCACCATAACGTCCTCACCGACGAATCAATGCAGTTTTCTAAGTGCAGCACCTTCCAAATGAGAAGGAAGCGGAGTGTAAATTACGGTAACAGATGTTGACACCGATGTTCAACCATTTTGCCTGCTTCGATATCAGTTATTTGAAATAGCCATGTGACAGGACTTGACTTTAAGTGCTCTTCATTCTACATTGAGGGAATCAAAACCTCAGACAAATTTCAGCTGATATGATATTAAAAAAAAGTATAAAAGTAAGGCACAATCGCTACTATTTAAATACCCCTCCTGAGGCGAATACGAAGGATGGGGGGGGGGGTGGGGGAGATGTAAAATCAGTAAGGGTCTTTTTTCCTATCAAGTTCGAAATGACACTTAGGGTAGTCGCTGGGGGACTCAAGACGGTTTTTTGAGTCGCATTTTTGACGGACTCGTGACTTGGCATCGGACTAGACCTCGCTTAGGAACAGGACTCGAAACTCGGACTCAAGAGCGCCTAATCAGACAAGAGTGTTGGAATGAGTCCGATAAATTACGCATGGACTCCGGGCACTCCGCTTGCACTCGTGTATTCGGACTTGGACTCGGACAAATGCTCGGGCCTACGGGGCCTCTGACTTGGCGCTAACTTCACATGGGTGGATGCACATTGACTCACTGTGTGGGTCTATACGTTCACTCTGCCTTGCTCGTCCTGCGATGTCCATCAAATCCTCCCACTTACTTAAATCACAACTGTTGGTTGTGGGGGTGAAGCTGAGTGTCGGGTTCTGCCAGGCAAGTAATTTTCACCTGTGCTGAATTAGAGAGGGGTCCTCATTGTGCACTAATGCATAGCTTCTCATTTGAACAACATAAAAACTAATATTATTATCATATTTTTTTCTTGTGTTCTTGAATACAAATAAACCTCCCGCGAAAGTTTTTCTGGCTTTTTCTCTTAATGAGGCAAACGAAACCCACAACAGTAACTTCCTGTCATAGACTAATTTTCCCAGTTACATTTTTCTTCAAAGTGAAATTAATTTTAATTTTTCATAGAAATTAGGAATAATGGGGCAGAGTTTGCAAGAATGACTCTATTATTCGGCATGATGGATTTGTTCCGATCTTGCGCATACCCGTGCACAAAAATGTTGAAGGTCCCGTAACAGAAAGTCGTGTAAACGTCGGTTTGAACTCACTGACACATTTCAGTTTTCGTATATGTTATTATGTTAAACCCATTGCAATGATCCCACAGATGGCCCATTAGAGTTTCCCCAAATGAAGTAAGGGACATCGCTAATCCCCAATGCCCACCGAGGTCTGTCCTAGCTACTCCTATTCTTGCGTTTCTAACATGGACTGGAGGTGAATTCCCACGCAGAAATCTATAAAAAGTTCCTCACCTGTTCATTCGCGCAAAATCGTTTTTAAATTTTATCACTTTATAGTGGACAGGGTCTATTTGTTGCAAAAAACACATTATTCGGACTACGGAAGTCGACAAATTCTTTTTTCGAGAACAACTTTGGTCTGTTCACGGCTGTACTTGCAATGTTAATTAGAACGGTCATTCTCCCAAACCCCGAAACCACGGTTTTCAGGCAGGTGTCCCAACCTCCAATCTTCCCCTGTTTACGGAGCTAGCCTTTTGCGGTTGTTCTTTTTACGAGTTTAGGTCGGGCGATCGGCCGACCCAACGCCGCCTTTCATTTACCACTATTCTGTAACGCTTGATTCCGTCTGCCGCCTCCCTCCACCTAGACTCGGCTGTGATGGTAACACCCACCGAATTAGTTCGTTGGTAACACCCGGTGTTCGTATAGGGTGACTCAAGACCGGGATGTCGGACATGAACCCCTGACCGCGTGAGCAGGGTCACAGCGTTACTCTTCGATTCCCCCTCCCCTTACAAAGGCACTTGAGATCACTAGAATATGGAAGGAATCGAACATTTGAACCATAAGTATAACTATGGCGAGTTAGTGCAAGTGGTTTAATTTTCTCACTCACTACAAGTCCGGAAGATTATAGCTGCAATAGGACCTCGGAAGACGCAATAAACGCATGATAAAGTGAATATTTAACATTTTAAGCAAATGTTTGGAAAGGTGTATATTTTCTCAGGAACTTGGATAATGAAGCAACTTCACAAAATGGCAAAACTATAGTGACACAAGTTACCTGGAAACCAGGAAACATTGAAGAAGTCGTCGCAGATAAAAAAATAACAAAAAATTAAGAATAAAGGATGTACTGAAAAAAATGTCTGTTTTATTTGAATAAGACAAATCTAATTGTCTGAAATCATATAATAACGAGAAACCAGTTGAACTTGAAATCACAAGCCATGAACCCCAAGACCCGCCTTCACAGCAGCGATTTATTCGCTCGGAAAAATCAAATCGCGGTGCGCACGTGTCCACGGACACATACTTTCGTCTTGGCCTGGCGGGAATTTATCCCGGATTTACTCAAGAGGCATAGAAGCGTGAAAGGTTCGTTAATGTCTGCGGGGTGTTTAGGCTTCTGCCCACAATGTGTCAAGTGCAGCGAGTGAACTGCTGAAATCCTTCATTGAATCATCCATTCTACATCTTCAATAAAATAGCGATTATATTCCCTTACGTCTAGGATAAACATGTGGAGATGAGTGTAAAGGAGTGGAAGGGGTGCCCTTTATACTAAGACCGGGGCAGAACCACCGCCCATCCTATTGAGGACGTTAACAGTTTTTCCCTGGTATGATCACGAAGGATGGGTGCCCGGTCTATTCTCTTCTTCTGTGGTGTCTCATTATCGGAGTATTTGCTTAGGATACCGGTTGAGCTGGTGTACTGAAGGCCTGCCGCCAAGTACAAAGGCCCAATCCCTGTGGGTAGCGCCCAGGTAGGCTGCCTCGTCATCTGGTGTATAATCCCGAGCTTATCCTAGGCCATTTTTTTCGGGGGGGGGGGGGCTGCTTCCGTAGTCACGTCGTATTTCCGCAGGACGTTTTTTGGTCTGCCCTGCTTGACCCCTCACCTCTTTGCTCCGATACCGTGCCTTCCTCACCTCAATGAATGGCCTCTCAATTCAAAAAAATAATTCCTAAGCGTAGTTTGCAATGTGGCACCCGCGTCTTCGCTTTTCACTCTCTCCTCCTGTGGTATCCGCGGCGTCTCTTCTCGACCATATCCATCAGCAGCTGAAGAACCACCCCATGCTCTCTCGCCGAAACTAAAAATTGACCCTCTGGGCTCTTCTGACCCTGATTCCATCTATCCCCATCCGATGTGTCTCGGCGTTGAGCTCCTCACTGTCTCCTCCTGCCATGGCGAGCTCGTGCTTTTCCCACTTTCTGATGTGCAGGCCTCGCGCCCGAAGGACTTTCAGACCTGCAATGCAACTCCTGCCTCGTGTCATCTGAACACTTTTCGAGAGATAATGGCGAGTATCGCCGGTGCTCATCCACGATCAATACGGCCAACGTCCCTATATTAGCCTTAATTGGCTTCCCTGACCCCGAGACATCAATCAAAATCAAATTATATCATCAAAGTATGTTTGTGCCCTCTACCGGTCTCCCAACTCACCCACTGTGGTCCTCATTACGACCATCTCTCATCCTCCCCGCTGCAGAAATATGTGCCCTTAGTGACTTCCAATGCTACAATCCAAGCTGGCCCCCACATTCCCATTGGGGTTGTTACAAAGTCTCCAAACTGTGTTCGAGTCAAGTCATATTCACCCAAAATATGGTGCGATCAAAGGACAACTGCAAAGGATGATCATACAGATGCTAATTTAATAGCTTGATTAAACCTGAATGGCTTCAGTCCAAACCGGAGTCCAAAGTTCATAGGACTTCCCGTAGTTATAGTCATTTGAAGTTTGTGTATTGTGAAGCATGAGTATTTCGCAAGATCGAATGCATCCCATCATGCAATAATATTTGATGTCATACTTGCACAACCTTACAAACATTCCCATTGTTTTCTATGAATTCACATTAATTCACTTCTAAAACATTTAGTCTACGGGAGAGGAGTGCTGTAGCGGGTTGGTAGGTGTTGATGGTTACTTTGGTGAGAGAAAGACAACAGAAATTCTGCTAAATGTTGCCTTATCCAACAAAATGAAACAATCAAATACAGAACATGATTTCCTGTGTTGTCTATGTGTGACGTCATGCGTTATTGCGCAATTGGGATTCTCCCCATATTCTCTGCTTAATGGCCCAAACTTTGAAGGCCAATAACTTCACATAGGAGCATCGTATTGAAATGAGGTTCGGACCTACATATACAGTTTTCCATTCTCCACAATATCACCGCTGGTGTATCCAACCTGCGTTGCCCTTTAAAGGTTATTTTCATGCAGTCCCGGTAAAGAGTCCAATGGGAGCAAGTAACTCAATTCATGTTATGTCGCCAGCACTGTTCAAACCCCTCGATCTCAAGTCGCGACGTGTTTCAACAAGGATTCCGGTATTAGCTTCCAATGCTGCTGGCAGAGAAGCAGAAACATATGCGTACTATCGTAACAAGCCACGATCGGAACTGCCCGTTAGCTGTCGCGGAAAATTGACCTTGGATGACCTCCAAATGCGCTCCTACATATTCACGACACCACGACTGTATGTTCCATGTTTTCTTCAAATTTGACACGTTTCTTCATTTGACCCATATCAGATGGCCTTCACCATATTTGGAAACAGAGTTGACTATTGTTGCCTAAGTTTCATTCGAATACTATGTTCTAATGACTTGCCAAAAATAAATAGATAAAACGATGTATCCAACTTCCTGACCCCATAGCAGCTATGGTTTGAAGTGGCATATCAACACCCAAGTGATATGACCCCAAATGACCTCGAATGACCTCCCCACCAAATGGACTGCCAATTTACAGTGGATGGCGACTAAATATCTCAACTTTCAACGTCATATAGCATGTATGTAAATATATGAACTGTACGTAATTTGACATCACATGACCCTTGGATGACCTCTAAATGCCCTTCGGCAACTAGTCCACTGAATTGTTGACCACATATCCCAACTTTCACCTCATAGCATCTTCGGTTTGCATGATCTGAAGGTTTCAGTAATTTGACCTCAAAATTACATTTAATGACCCCCCAATGACCTTCGAAAATGTTGCCAATAGATTTTGACTCCATATCCTAACTTTCAACCTCATACCAGTAGCGGTTTGAACAACATTACCTTCGGGCATTTCATCTCATTCTAATACATTTGTGATTATGTGGAAACCCTTAACATTGACTTGTTATCAGAATACATTCAGTGCTCAGTGCAACCTGTCCAATAGGCTCACTGTCACGGTTATTTCATCTTGACCTTCTGCCAGATAAAATAAACGTCCCCCTATTGCTGCCTGTTCCGCAGAGATAGGGAGTAATTCAAACAAACCTCTGATAGATATATGGAGTAATGTTAACGAACCTCTCTCACAAGAGAGCTCAGCGGGAAGGACTGTGGGGCAGCTAATTGGGGTACCTAATTGGATTTATTTGAAATCTAATCACTCTATGCAAACAAAAATTATCCGGACCCCTCCCCCCACCCCCCCCCCCACCTCAGCCTAGCCAGTAGCATGCTTCATCCCCCCCAAGTTTTACCCTAATCGCCTGTACGGTTTGGAGGGTTATGAGTGAATGTGACGAACAGATAATTGGGGGTCACTAATTGGATTTATTTAAAATATGCTAGCATCAAATCTACCGTGGATGACGGCCGCAAAATTCCAAAAGGCTGATGAGAGCCGTTTGATGCTCTGACATCTCTTTTGACGAGCTGACACGTGGACTGATTGCCAAGCTCTCTATTTTCCGTCGCCACCCTTCTTTAATCAGTCTGGATCTCGATTTCCCGCAATCGTCAATAGCTGTCCCGTTTTGATGGTTAATTTCTTCGGAGTTGGGCCTCAAGTTATGTGATCTCTCCCACTTGTTTTTCTCTTCACAAGATGACCTTCTTGATGCTGTCTCGTGCCCAGTGTTTTCCTTCTGCTTGATGACTCAGGCCCTTTTAATCTAGTTTCAACCCACTCTTCTATAGGTTGCCTCGCTAAGCGACAGCATACTGCTTACCTCCTCTTCTGGCAACGAGACAAATTTCCCCCATTCAAGTTCTAAGAAAACGAAGCAGCTCATCATAACCCACAAGCGTGACAAACTCTTGTCATGGGTACTAGTGAAGGTTTTCACTCAACCCTCCGACTCCATTGTTCCACTGGGTTAACGTCTCGAATCTGATGTGTAGTGAGATCGACATTAAACCACATTGCTAAAAACGTGCCTCACAGAAACGTGCTTTCCCGCTCACGTAACTACTTTGAGCAGCTGCACTTGTTTGCCACTCTACAAAGGCCGATTCGTCCGCCGCTTGAATTTGAGAGGCGTTTGGGGAGGCGTTTTGGGAGGCGAACTCTCGTACAATTCCTGGTGTCCTTGACTAAGATCCAGTCTAATGGCCTAGGCCTTATAGACTCATTAGAAAATAGTTCTCCATTGCTACTCGCCAATCTCTCTCGCCTCGGAGATGAGTGCTTGTTGTACCCCCCCAACCCCCTCGTCCCCCCTCTACAAAAACACTAACACTCACTCACTCCTCCCCCTCTCCTCCTTTTCTCTCTTCTACAGTCAACTTCTTCAGGCGCTGCTCCCTAAAAGTGAGTTCTAAAATGCCACCACTCTTTTGCCCAGCTCGTGTGACTTGTTCTTTTGTGTACATGAACAGCTCCTGTTTTGCAACCATGCAAGAATCACACGACGACCGCTGTCGCTCACTCTACCTTTTCATTGCTAGAACCTCCCGCCTTCGGAATGCTCTGCCTTCCTCCTCTTGCTCTCCTCCTTCAAAGCCCTCGACTTTTATTCTACTAATTCTAATTTTAGCAGCTCTCTCTTCTAAACCCTTGTCCTTTGCCCCGTTCCTTTTAATTGAAAAGAAAAAATCACCCAATGCAGAATGTAATTACCAAGTATTACACACTTCACTCGTGGACGGTCTGATTTTTCTGCTCACGTCACGCGATGTTCACCAGACTTCCGAGTGACACTTTCGCTTAAATTTATTCCCTAACATGTTCCTGCGAGTAATCACCGATCTGACTATATCCTACCAGTTTATTCCACAGCCCAGTACAAAAAAAAAAACTTCATTTTCAAACGAACCCGCTTGCGAGTCCACTCCAAAAGATACAGTAATGTTTGCTCATGTCCAAAACGGCTACAACTCACGCGATTTCCGTGTGAATGGTGTCCTGGGAGAAATCGTTTCATGGCAATATTAATGACATGATGTCGCAAAGGTGAATACAGCCATGTGTCCGTCATTACGAGTTATGTTACGTTTTATCATGGTTCATGTGTATGAACAGCTCCTTAAGTACACTGGGTGATTGCAGGAACCTTCCAAAGAGGGGCACTTATAGGTATACAACAAGGAACAATCTCGAGGACCGAAGGACATACCAGACCTATGGAGGTAAACAATACTATGCAAGGTGTTTAGTATGGGAAATGTTTAGTGAGTACACCTCGTTGGAATCACGAAATGAAAAACAGCCATATCAACTAAAGAACCAAAAAAACAAAAACAAAAACAAGAAAAAACCGGCGCAATGGTAGTGATTTACACCTTGTCTGTAATTTTTGGTCACGCTATGTGACAATGTATAGCGAAAAAAGACAATAATCCAATAAGACGCTCTATCAGAGAGGCATGTATAACAGATTTAAGAGGTGGAAGAGTTGTGATACATTCTGTAAGATTCTACTTTTGGTATTATTATTATTTTTTTTTTTATTGCTCGTATCTTACATGCAACACACAACAGACATTTACATATAGTGGATATGAGGTAAAAATAACTTAAACATAAATATTCAACAAGTGACAGAAATCTCTCAAGCCTTCATGTCTTTGGCCTGATTTGACGATTAAACGTGCAAAATCCAAAACACATCCAAACTTAACCTATTGTGTCGGAAAAAATCATAGTTGGAATCCGGTTTGTTATCAAGCTGCAGATGAATATAAATTACTTTGAAAAACTAGTGTAGATTGTATAGTCTCTGCATTTCCTGCTGGTAACAAAGAAAAACCTGTCATACTCTAGGGGATATGAATTGAAGTCACTGCATTATTTTCTCCCATGCTTTGCAACGGCTCCCACACTGCAGGACAAAGGAGAGGACTGATTCAATGCCTCACCCAAAAGGTACCAGTTAGGACTTATCTATACCAGGAATTCTCACTAGGAAATCGTTTGTTGATATAGTTCTATGGATGAATTTATATTGAAAGGATACTAATTTTGGTATCTCTAATACCTACATATATCAAAAATCTGCCCAAAAAAAACAAAATCAAAGTCTTACTTTCGAATTTGTTCCATTCAAGCAACAACGTGGTTTCTATAACATTACAATTACAAAAAAGATATAAGCATAACGACCGGAGTTTTTCGTACAAACTAATGCGAACAAGCATCTCTCGGGACTAGATATGCGAATTGGCAACCCTAGTATATCCCAGACGGCCTCCAATACAAGAATCGCATGGATTAATTCCATTCAGCTTTGTGAACGGAAAGTGTGGACAGTTGAATCGATCAATAAAACTCATTATACCGAAGGGGCATTCCAGTCTCGTGAAAAAAAAAGTCCCTCACATACCGAACTTAGTAGAATTTTAACACTTCTTATACCAGAGAATCTAGTTGTTACCTTGATAAGGACTATGGTTCAATAAGAGGATCACCGAATTTAGGACGTTGGCAGTAACAAAAGTGAGGTACTCCATGCGCCAACAGCAGTTTAAAATTGAATCTTTTTCACTTTCGTGAAAGAAGTCTAGCCTCTGAAGTTACAGCTTAACAAAGAATATGTGACCGCGAATCGTTCCTCAGGAAATAATGTCGACAATGTTTCCAATGACCTTCGTGTGGTCAATATATCTCTTAACCCATGTAATTTTGGTACTTTTCATGAAATCAAACCAATTAATTCATATTGAGACCCCATCACTGGGTGACGGTGTTAATATGGTCTCTTTTGTTATCTTGTCATTTTACCACCCCAAATGAAATTAATAGTACAGTATTTATATGCGCGTCCTGCTGTGAATACGATTTTTGTGGGGTCGGTTAAGTGTAAAAGCTGAAACAGGGAAACAAGCTGAGGGACGAAGGCGAAGCTTTCACCTAACAACAAGTTTTCCGATAGGGGGTCAGATTCCAGAGTTGACCACCATATTCAAAATCTGTTCAAGTCTTGACAATTTTGGCATGTAATTTAAAACAAATAAATATATCCGTTTTAGTGAACGTTTACCACTAACACACGAAACAGGACAACATGTAAAAAGGGGATATTATGAAGAGGACTGAAGTTTGCCTATGTGGAATCTCAAAAACCATAGGAAATAAACTTGGATTTGAAAAAAGTGTAGTCTCAAACCTGCAAACTGTTGTTAATCTTTAAAAAAATTGCTAACTCTTCGCAATGTAAACGATCATTGTCTTAAGAAAAATAGTATCGTAAGCATTACACGGAAAGTTTAAACGCCAAATGGAAAAACCCAGGTATACAATGATCCTGCGTAATTTTGAAGCGCAGTATTTCTGCATATATATATATAAAAAAATAGGGCCTTGAAGGGATCCCTGCCTCATTCCTTTTCCAAACACTTAAAAAAACCAGATGAAGTTCCATTGATTCATGACGCATGCAACGTACAGTAGAATAAAAGTTTTTTACCCACCCAACGTATAATATGTCACAAAATTGAATAGAGTATAGAGTATGAGAAGGAAAATCTTTAAGGAACCCCAGTTTGGTCAGGATGAATAATATTGGGTTAATACCTCGTTAAGTCTTGCAAAAGCACTACAGGCAACAGCTATTTGTATTCTACATTTGAATAGAGATATTGGTCTCCATTTTATTTTCTTCAGATTTTTCCCTTCTTTTGGTAATGAAGTGATGATCCTCTACCCTGCTCGGGAGACATTTTTCCAGTCACAAAAACCTGAATTAAGAGACATAATAACAAAATGTTTAATCTCTGCAAAACAGCCTATAGAATCAATACTGGTAAACCCATTCACATACCTGGGGCTTTACTTAAGGGCATGCTAGATAAAACATGCCAGCATCCTCTTCAGTTAAAAAACCTTCACAACCCTCTCTTTGTTCGCCAGAGATGCGTTGAAAATGAGAAATTGTGTAAATCCATATCTACGAGGCCAGTAGGAGATATTAAGTTTTCATAAAACGTTTTCTGTAGTTTCAACATAGCCGAAGGGTCTGTAATGTCGATTCCCATGCCATCAGTTGAACTTATAGACTTCTTCTCGTAGTTACGTTTTCCAGATTAAAAAAATATTGGGTATCCTCTCACCATTTTCTACCCATCGTGCTATTGAGCGAACCATGATGCCCTCGATTTTAGATTCATAAATTTCATCAAGATGACGTTTCGCGTCCAAAATTTCGGCTTAAGAAGAGTGCAGCTATAAATAAAACCAGAAAGCAAAAGGCTAGTGATTCCATGACTCGTTCTGAAACCTATAGCAGACTCAAGGACAAATGGGAGATTGTACCAGATCATGTGGGAACAACTAACGTCTGACAAATACTTTGATGAGATAGCTACACACTAATTGCAAGGAGTTCAGACCTTGACCTTGGTGACCTTCAGATAACCTCTGACCTGACCCGACCTTACCCAAAAACAACCTAGGGTTCCTGTACTACCCTAAGAAGCTACACACTAAATTGAAACCCGATCAGACCAACTGTTCTGGACGTATCGGTTCCACAAGGTTTTCAGACTTGACCCCTGGTGACCTCCGTCATGACTTCTCTGACCTGACCCCAAACAATAGGGTTAGGTACCATCATGGGGAACAACATATACCCAAGTATGAGCTTCACCATCCAAGTGGGGTCGATTTATCGTGTTACAAGCCAAAGTGGGCCAAATATTGATTTTTCACAAATTTCTATTTCGACCAAATTCACCACGACTTATACCAAAAACAATGGGGTTCCTGTACTCCCCCATAAGAAAAACTACATACCAAATGAGTCGAGTTATTGTTTCACAAGCCAGGCGTAACACTTTCACACACACACCCACATACAACATACACCATAACACCAGCACAACACTGGATGCCGACTGACAATCGATTCCTCCGACTTCGTCAAGGAATCAAAAATACGTGGTCCTAGAATAGGGATGATTTTTTGTAAACCCATCTCCCTCTCACATGCTTGTCGGCACTTCTGCTTCGAGTAAACATATAGACCATGATCGAATGAGTAACTTCAATATTCCCAAAAGAGTTCTGGAGTCATTAAATCTGCATCACCAATCACAAGCTGATGTTCTAAAAGTTTCCCTGATTTATTGAAATATATATGTCATTCTCCCCAAAAGGAAACGTTAATTTCAAAATCAGTAACTCTCTTAAAACTAAGAAGTACGCAGTTCAAAATAATGGCATTATGATCTGATTGTATTCCAGGACAGCAATTGAACAAGCGGACAAGGGGTTAGCAAATTAGAAGAAATTAGAAAAAAAAGTCTAATCGGAAAACAAAGATCCATCGATATATTGGATGACCAGGTATATGCCCGGTTTATGTGGCTTTCGATCTCTGAACACGTCATTCAAGTTTAATCCAAGCATACAATCCATGAGTTATGCATCGCTTTGGAATTGGTTCCACAGACAACTCTGTATATGCAATCAAAGAAAGGAGCGTAACTCTGTTTGGAGCGTTAAAATATTACCAATAGATAAACAATGTCGCTAATTTCAATGTCTGCTATAATGAAAACGACAAGTGGGTCCTAGAGTTTTGGTTTTAAAATTGCGAAACGAGGCGGGGTTAAACATCTAGCGCATCCGGCACTCTGTAATAGAGCCACACGAGAATAGGGGGCTTTTCCTCCCACACTTCATTCCCCAAACATTTTTGACGGCTAAGTACAGTGAGTTTCTTGATTAGAGATAAGGTAAATTGTATGATTATGTAGCCAGGTGAATAATTTTTCGCCTATTTGTTGGCCTCATTCAACACCACGCGCGTTAAAACTGCATATAGAAAAGAGCTCGACATTTTTTATTAGTTTAAACAACACAGAAGAATAAAAAGGGAGAAAAACGGACACCAAAAAACACCTCGCCAGTGCGAAGTAAAGGGTGCTAATAGTACACCATAAAAAAAGGCTCGAGGACTAACCTCATGGAGCAGCCGGGATACCCAAGATAAAATGAAGTCAATCCAATTCAACAATTCAGGAATGTTATCGAGAGTGTACATTATACGGTATCCTCGTGGACCACCAACAACGATACATGAACAAAGCGTGTACTCCGTCACCATCCACTGAAATGATGAACGTTCCCGCCACCGTCTCTCCATTGACCATCGTAAAACCGAAGCTTGATACCTTTGTTGTATGCTTCTTCGCCTGCTGTCGACCATCGTCCTCTTGTCGCAAGTCTCTCTTAGCAAGATCATCCACGACATAGTATGGGGACTTCTTTCAGGCATTCATCGCTTCACCTTAATGAATTTCCCTCTTGTGATTACAATGGAGGAGACCCTAACGATGATATGTGCGGGCCTCCATCGCTGGCCGCGGCCATCCCTGTGACATTTCTCGATTGTAACATCTTCGCCAAACGGGTACTTTGACAACACTTTGGTGGTGACCAGTTGAACAACGTCTCCTCTCTTGAGTCATCTAGCCCGATTACTCTGAAATTTAACCGTCGAGAGTGTCTCTCTAAACGTTGATATGTTCATGTCGTATGTGAAAAGTTCCAGCTTAAAGAGCCGATCTTTGCCTTACCTGGCCTCATATCTTTCGACAAAGGATTATCATTATCTTCCAAGGCAGACACACGCTCACCCAACTGTTCTATGACCGTTCCAGACTCTTCTCTAGCTTGACATTGCGCGTTCAAAATCCCCGCGAAGAGAGAGGGATTTGAAGTACCTGAAGGCCTCTTTCGAGCTGCTGGTTCGGCTTCTGCTGCCCTTTCACTGTGCTGTGTCTTCCCGAACTACAACTATTCGCGAAACTGGGACCGTCATATGGATCGATGTTGGCTCAATGTGATCTCCCGTATCACTTTCAGTTACTCTATCTAACTTTCGTGAAACTAGATAAAGTGTAACGTTGTCCAACAGTAGGCTGTCGCGTGCTACGCCGTCTTCTGAGCATCATACTTTGCCTTGTTTTTTAATTGCCTACTGGCCTTCCTCTCGGCAATTCTACTAATTTATCGAGTTTAAATGACTTCCTGAGGCCCTGACATATCTTAGAATCCACAATCCTTGAGACTAAATCTAGTGAACTGTTGGAGAAATCAGAGAAACCCGGTCCCGTCCTTAGGCTCCTGCTTGTATATCCAGGCATCCTCCTCCCCCTCCCTTATTGTTATTATTAATTATTATTATATTGTATTTTTACTTCCACAACTTTTTTTCCTGTTGGAATGTAATTTACAATATATCACTGTCCGTACCGTCGGACTCCTACCCCCCGATTCTGGGAGGTCTAAGACTCTCCTGATGATGTGGGCACTTCCGAGGAGAGCTTGTTGGACCACTGCTCAGTTGGGCTTTGCTGAATTCTTAGCAGTGGCCATCCAGGTTTGGAGCTCACGTGCGCCGCGCGCACCGATCACCACTAGAACCACCTCTGCCTTCACATCCCACAGCCTTTGAATCGCCAACTTCAGGTCTTGGTACTTCATGGTCTTCTTTCTCTTGGTTCTTTACTTGCGATGTTCATGTCCACTGGATCACCACCTCTATTACTTTTGCTCTTTTCTCCTCCCCTCTCCTGCGTGTCTTTACGTATGATGTCAGGTCTTCTTGTTGTGATGATCCTATCTGTCCCAATTATTTTGGTTGTTTCTGTCTTCTCCCGAATTGCGTCTGGTCTGTGTAGCCGTGGGTGTGTAGCAGCTGGTATAATGGTGATTGCATATGGACCAGTGTAAAGCTGCTGCTACGCTGTTGTGTCCCTTCAGATACTCTGTCCGGCTAGCTTCTGACAACCCGATATGAGGTGGTTTACTGTCTCAATCTGCACTGTTGCATACATTCTGCACTTGCTGTCGGTCGACGCTCTCATTATACGAGGTTTAGGTGGTTCTTCGTATTCAGTGCCTGGTCTTGGTGCCGCTGTGATGAGCGCCTCTGTCTCGATTTTCAGGCCTGTGCCGGACCCACATGTATGCCTTACTGGTGGGTAACCTCCTTTCATTGCCGAGGATATTGGCCGTGATGGGCTTGTTCCTCTCAACCATTCTCCCTCATATTTTGCTGTGTCATTCTGCTTCCATTTAACCTTTTCTCTCGTTGGTTCCCGGATTGCCATGCAGCTTCCATTAAGATGTTCTTCCTTTTTCTTCATTGGCAGGTACTGCGATGAGCCCCGCACGTTCCTCAATTATCGTGCCTCCGCTTCCTTTAGACCCCTGCCACCCCTACGCTCGGTAAGTAGAGGTCCTGTAGATGTCAGCTTTCTTGATGGAGCCCACCGGGTTTTTATATGAAGAGTTGCGAGTTTTTCAATCGGCTCCGCCACCTCGCTTTGTGTCCAGTGTAATATTCCTGCGGTGTAGCTCAGCACCGGCATGGCATAGCTCCAGGGCTTGGGATTTTATTTTGCCCATTTAGCTTGTCTTCAGGACTGTCGCACTCTCTTGGTGTAGGTCTTGGTGGCATTGGCCTTCACTTGGTCCTTTGGAGGTTCTCCATGCCCTGTAGATTACAAGGTATCTTTACCCTTTGTTACGTCGACGTCAGAATTCGCCGATGTTTCAGCACGGCCCTTGTGTGTATAGTCCGCACCCTCCTTCTATGGCAATCAGTCGGCCGCACTCTCGCGGCCGAACTGCATTCCGATATAATCACTGAAGATTTGTACTGTAGTGGATCATTGAGGAGTCGCTGTCCTGCTCATTCTTCCCATAGAGCTTCATGTCATCGCCTGACAGGCAGGTGGTTGATTGTGTGACCTGACTTTAGAGTGTACCTCGTTGTGATGTTCCAGTATGTGGCGGGGGGGGGTGAGGGGGTTGAGTGCCACACAGAACAGTAGCGGTGACAAGGCGTCCCCTTGGGAGATCCCAACGTCTTATTGGGATCTGGGCCAGGTGGTTGCCCCTTGCCTCTGAGTTTATAAATCATTTCGCTGGAACTGTTGATTCAGAGTGCATACCTTCTGGTCTTTCTTGTGCATTTTCAATCGTCTGATTATCCATAGTGTGGGTACGAATTCGTAGGTCTTTTGGTCGTTGATCCACGCTAACTGCTAGATTCGAGCGGCGATTCTCGGTCCTGGCCACGCGGCCTTGTCAATGATGAGCTGGTCTTGGTTCTCCCTATGCTCTCTGGCCTAACTCTTTCGTTCCGCCGACGGCATGTTATTATTATTATTAAATTATTTTCTTATTATTATTATTATTAGTATATTATTATTTTATTTTTATTATATTATTATTATTATTATTAATGATTATTATTATGATTTCGTCTAGTTTATGCTCGGTAGTAGTTAGGCTCGGATATCATATTCAGAACCAATCCTTTAATGTTAGTGCTTGAACACCCCCCCCCCCGCCCCCCGCCCCCCCCCCCCCCGCCCTAATATCATTTATCTGATTGAAGATGGAAATAATTACGACGAACGATGTCAGCTTTACTGCGGTAGTGTTTCTCTGTTCGCTTTCCCTTGTTTTCGTCCTGGGTATTAATGTAAGTGGTTGGTGATGTTGGGACTTCAGTCACTAGAATTCTCTTCTTTTCTCTCCCGCCAGTCCGCTGATTCGATGTGGCAAGTCATTTTTCCTGTTAACCTGTAATAACACCGGATTGGAACCTGTTAGGCAGTACACTTGTAAGTCAAGACCCCGAAGTCATCGTTGTCTTTGTTTTGTTTGTTTTGCTTGTTTGTTTTGTTTTTGTCCTGGAGTATATTGGTATATGGTCCAAATGTTATGGACATTCGATTGATTTCAGTTGCCTTACTTCGTTTTTTCGTTTTCTTGCAGGTGCGGATTAGTAGCCGGTATATTTTTAATTGCCCCAGTTACAGCATACTGATGTGATGTAATGCCTGACCACCCAACATGACAGCCGACCGTGTAGAATGGTCTATGCAGCCATAGGGTCGCGGGCTAATCTCCGACGGAGTGTTTGCTCACTAAGGCTTTACTCGTAGGACACAACCAAGATAAGAGAAGGAATAAATATCATTAGGGGTATGAAAATTGCTTCGTGTACTTACCAAAACTTGTGCAACGTTTAATTTTCGGGCGGTCATACCAAAACTTCGAATGTTAGATCTAGTCTACAGTCTTTTCCATGTGTGTGATTCTCCGCGAGGGCAACATGTACAGCTGCCAGGAAGTCATACAGGTGTCTAAATCATGCAAGAGCGGCCATGAAGGGCTGTCTTTCAAAACAGATGTTTTCAGATTAGATTGTGGCTTATACACTACATCTAATGCGTAACGCCATGTTGTGCGGTAGTAATTTCCATGACGTACGCCAATACGCACACATAGGCACTTTGCGCACTCAGGCAGACAGGATGATTCCGCTTCCACAAAAAGTTTACACAGTATAAGCGCAGTTAGCACCAAGTGTAGGATTGTTTGGAAATCTGATGCGAACCTCACAATACGATTGTTCTTTCTTTCGGGTGGAGATATTTGCCTTCAAAGCTTGGCCCATTGGCAGAGAAATGTGATGTGATGCTGTTTGCACAAAAACGCTGGACGTCAGCCAGTCGAACACACAGATATTATGTCATGTCTTACATTGCCTTCATCGGGCTAATTAACCCCTCAACATCTTCCGCAGAAGTTCTGTCCTTCTCCACCAAATACATATCATGCACTTACAAGCCCATTATAGCACTCCCTCTCTCATAGACTAATATTTTCCAATGGAACAATACATTTCTAGAAAAACAAAGAATATGTGCAAGGGTTGTGCAAGTATGACATATTAATTATTGCATGATGGGATGCTTTCTCCGCTTTTTTGGCGCACTACACATGCACAAAAAAAAAAAAATCAAAGGCCTCTTACTCCGTAACTTAAAGTTCGTATGGCATGGAGTCAGTTTAGTTTAGTGAAATAGGGTCAGGAAGGACGAAATTGCATGGAAAAGCCTGGAGCCATATAACATCCCAAGAGAGATAATTTGACCCGAATGCCTCAATAATCCGCCCACATTCTCGCAAAAATAAATAAAGACTGTTTCTTTAACGCATTCCACTCTCTTAGCCAGAACAACATCTTCAGGAAGGCATTCACTCATACTAACGCCTCTGCGATAAGAAAATAATTTTACCGAATTCCAATCTACAGCGTTCGCCACGAAGCTTGAGTCAATGACTCCTATTGATAGTAACATTGGAAAACTCAAAGAAATAGTGCAAGAACAGTCCATTCAATCTATTAACATTTACAGAACAAACCGGATCAAATCACCTCGATTCGTCTCACTCCATTCGAAGTTAGACCGAGACCCTTAATCTTCCCGTAGGTAAATCTCTAAGACAGTGAATTGTTCTGGTTACCTCCGCTAAATGTTTTCAGTTACCTCTTATCTTTTGAGAAGTCGGACTCCATATTAGCAGAATACTCCAGGTGAGGTCTCAGCACTTGCTTGAACAGCCTGACAAAAATCTCTACACGGAACTGAAGCTGCGGACGTCTAATAATCAATTAGCTTTCCTCGCAGCTTTCTCACACTGCTTAGAGAGTTTTAGAGGAGATAAAAAAAAAAATAACCATTAACTTGCGATTGCGATTGTGGAGCCAACATGTAAACTTTGCACTTAGCGACATTGAAAAACATTGGCCAATCGAAAGGCCATTGGGAGATTATATCAATTTCCCCTCTCACAATTTCACCCTCTCGGTCCGAGCAGCCTCCCGCTACGACTTGGCATCGTCCCGCAAACTTTTCTTAACTCTGGAATCAACCGAATCTTCAAGAATCGCAATATACGCCAGGAAATTACCGAAGAACCGATCCTTGGTGAACGCCACTAATACCTGTGGCCAAGGAACGCTCCTATCGTGACAACCGTTGTTCCTCATCATGGAAGCCACTGACGGAGCCACTTAAGGGGCATTCCCCTTAATGCCAAAACTCTTCCTTGACTGTATCCACTTTTTCATTTTCTTCTTAGTCGGTTCCCTACCCGGTTTTCCCCAAAATTTAAATGCTGAAAATCCAGAATTGTGTGAAAGGACCCGGGAGAATGATTTATTTATTTTTCATTTGAAATCGGTTTTTGCAAATGCAAACGTTGCCACGTTTATTGAGTTGCTTTCTATTATATAAGTAAGCTCTGTTTCCGTGTGTCCGTAAGGCCGTGTGCGTAACAACGATTAGTGTGTATTTCACCATAGTGTTTTTCCATGTGCCGTATTGCGTGATGCTTATTCACCCGAACGCTACATGTAGCGTCCGAAATACGCATTACGCGCAGCTCAGCGGGAATTCCCTACTCTTTATGGCTTCTTACCTATGATTTTAACACGTAGTTAGGCTATTGCCTACAATCTTCTTGAATTGTTCTCTTTTTCCAGTTTGTTGTTCATCGTTTTTTACCCTGTGTTGTTGGAGCGTGGACACTAGTTTAGGTTGAAACTGACTGACAGAGATGAGTTTACTATTGGTAAACATTCCTGAAGTCAGTCCTTGTTTTTGGCATTGTGGGTTGGTATTCCATATCTACATCGTCATTTGTTGATTACGAAACAGAAAAAAGTCTTCCTTTTCCATGTACTACGTTTATACGTCTTAATTTACGTTTATTTCAAAATAGTTTGGGTAAAACCTAAAAAGCTGAGTTTTCACCGTTGGCTACATTACTCTGAACCTCTTGTCCTTCGGGCATGATGTTGAAACGATATGAAGAACATTTTTATATGGTATTCATGTTGATTTTGTACTTATAAATTTTGTTCAATGTGTATATCTTAATATTCTCAGGCCATTACCAGTCTGTCCGAGAGATAGACTCCCTTGAGGTTTAGTTTGGTAAGATTGCGAACCCAGTGACAGGGTTCGGCATCCCGTCGGGTCATACCAAAGATTTTTATAATGTTACCTGTTGCCTTTACGCTGGTCGCTCAGCCGAGGGAGTGAACAGCAGGGGAAAAGAGGGGTAGGCACTTTTAAGTGCCGTCTGCTTGTGAGTACCCCCACCGCTAAAGAAGAATTGCTGTCCGGGTCCCTGGTGAGGGATTCGAAGCTGACTATGAGGCATAGTATACGGTCTGTGCTCGCAAGTATATCATATTTTTTTCAAAAACTACTGGAATGCTCCTGCTCATGCGGAAATACTGTTGAAATTTTGTTGAGTCTAGTTCCCGGACGGGGTGGGGGTGGCCCACATTGTTTCTTTTGTTGCAATATGTCACGGATCCACAAATTGTGCTTTCTTCCCCCTTCTTTTCAAGTAAATATTACCCCAAACCCATTTGCTATTAACAAATCCGCATCTTCCAATTCTCTCCTGCACTTGGATTACATTTTGTCCTTTTGGAAGCTGGCTCTTTATTCTCATCCCGGACGTCCATTCGCAGGATCATTACGCGTACATGGAAAAAGCAATACGAGGTTCAATACGCCTCCGGCATTGCCGCATTACGTAGAGCAGTATCCAATTACGGGACACCATGGAAACACGGCTTTATTCATTAAATTCAGATATTTTATAAGGAATCTAGCAACCTTACCGCTTGTACAAATCTCAGTGTTAGCTAGAGTCCTAGACACGGCTTAGAACACCTGAAAGAAATACCATCGACTTTGAACGGTGGGAACGGGGAACGGTTGCGAAAAACATTGCTTAAGCACCTAATTAAATTCAGCATATATTCCCTTTCAATCATCTTAGTGAGAGCCGCTCATGAGGGAATACCTTGGTGCAAAAGCTCTAGGCAATTATATAAACGGCACTGCCTTCGCCTTCTGCACTAGTAACCATCATCTAAATTCTAAGAAGTTCTGACTGACGGCATTCAGTTCTTCCTTTATTCATTATTTAGCCTCTCTAATATAATTTCGTCTGCGGTTTTCCTCAACTCCTTACACCTAAAATAGTAGAATAATCGAGGCGAATTGTGGTACAATTTGGGAAATTCGATAGTATAGACATTTAAACAAATGGTGTGTGGTGTGTGTGCGCGGCGCGCGTTGTGTGTGTGCGTGTGTTGTTGGTGTGTGTGGTGTGTATGCTGTGTGTGGGTGTATGTGTGGTGTGTGGGTGGTTGTGTTGTGGTTGGTGTATTTGTGTGTTGTGTTGTGTGTGTGTGTTGTGTGTGGATGCGCGCACGTATGTTTGTGTGTGTTTCGCAATGGGCCTATTGGGGAGGTTGCTTATCCAAACTTCAAAGTATGCTTGTAAGCAACGATAAGTAACAGATAGGTGAGAGCGGCTTGTAAATTGATGGGTAGGTTTCTTATGAAATCCTCTTTTGGGTCTCTCTTTTAGGGAAGATAGGAAATTGTAATTTTTGTTATTTTTTCTATTTGAAATAAAATGAAAACACGATAACGCCACTAGTTTCTGAAATGGATCAAGAGCTTAATAAACTCGAATGCGGTTTTTTCCATGAGAAAGTGAAGGTCTCGCAGTCCAACAAGAAATAAAGAGTGAAATTTTGCAGACACGATAAGTCCAGATTGTTTGGTCTGATCAAGTTGACTTTTTTAAGTGTAGCTGCCATCCTCAGATATTCAGATTCTGTGTAAAATTGGAACCTGGTGAGAAATGTATTTTGTTGCTAAGATGAGCAAATACGATTTTCCGTTCGTTCTGTGTCTAGACATAGGCTATCGTAAATGAGTCGGGGAATCATTCGTTTTCTCTGCTTTCTGGTCATATAGTGCAAGATCTGGGAGCAATGCTTTGGAAAACAATGGAAAATGTTGATTTTGTGCGGTTTCCGGCATCTGAGCTTATAAGCAAGTTTTACTGCAGTCGGAACGAAAGCAGGCGGCAGAGTCAGGAAGGGTGTAGCCACACACAAAAGTGAGGAGCAAGCAGAGGCGAATGAACTTGGTGGATGAGCGAACATTGATTTAGTTGTTGCTTGGAAGATGACCCTAGAGATCTGGAAGGAACATGCAGGTGAACAAGCTCTGAGATGATGAAACTAGAGGCATGCAGTTGATTGCTTTTATATGGGTATGTAGACAGGTTATCTCTCGATGTCCATGCGAATGCGGCCCTTCAATTGCGCAAGCGGCATTTAATTGGTTTACGCGCAGCGTAGGAAATCTATTAATGTAAGTTATCACAGATGCCAATGGGAGAGTGCCACATAGCCATTTTTATCTGAGAAAAAATGAAATAAACAAACGGCAATCCCCAGGTTGACCGGAGCCATCGGCCAATGTGGAACTAATCAGTTTTTCACCTGCTGCTGCAAATCGCAACAAAATTATCAAATAGTCTGGAAACGCTTGTTTTCCCAAAAAATATTTTAGGTATTTCAGGGTATTATTTTTTTATTGTTTCATTGTAAATTCAGAAACCCTTGTTTTGATACCCTGTACCTGTTTCTAAAAGTTGGGGGAATCATTAGTCCTCTCAATTTCTGAAGTACTGAAAACAGAACAGATTTTCGAAAATTCCAAAATTTCGGATGATTGCATAGGGAAAAGTTTGTAATTTGTGCCTGTTTACACCTGTTACCAAGTTTGAATCATTCAGCCTCGAATCAGGAATAGTTTGACAAATAATGTGAAAAATTCGTAAAATTGAGAAATGCCCCCCAAATTTCGTTTGTGCCCTCTAAATTCCACAATTTTGATAGTTTCCACCTTATCTGAGAACAAAAAATGTGTTGTGTGACTATCAAAATGTGTGCAAATGTGAACTTTGTTTCATTGCGAGGAAAAACCATCAATAGTCTGACGGACACGCAAAGCACACACACACACACCACATAGCAAAACCGTTGCTATGGCAACTAGCAACAGTAAATATTAGCGAAATAGCCCACAAGTGACTACAATATCTCGTCGGGCCCTTCGGGACCGATGCGATATAAATGATTTGTTCAACCCTATCACACCATTGTCAGAGAAGCTATGATATTTGTGTTTGGATCGCAAATGTTGTTCTAGATGAGCAATTAATGAAACAAAAAATATTATAGACCGGAAACAGATATAGTGGTCACAATAGTAATGAATAAAAGTTGATTGGTGCTATTTAGTGATAGTGATATTTTACTACTGCATCCGACGTTTACCAGCGTTTATGAACGTTCGTTACTAATTCCTACCCTTTTTCGTTTGAAAAACCTTAACATATATTTTCCTAAACTTGGTATTTATAGTGTGCCGATTGCATCAACTCGCGAAGCCGATTTTGGCCGCGGATAGCAATTCGGGAACAAACCCCGAGGGCTGTTCGTGTATTTTTTTCTTGTTTTTCTACATATTCCATGAATGGAACGAAACAATATACAATATCAAGAGTGGATCCAGTCCAGCGTGGATTACGAAAATTCTGATGCATCACGCGTACATTTTCTCGGCCGGTCGCAATCACCCCCACCCAGGCCGGTAGCCATATGAGCTGTAATTGACCTTAGGACGGTCAGGTTGGTGGCGCTATGTATAGTTGATATCAATATCAAGCGCGAGTTGGGCAGAATATTCGAAGGCATTACTCGAATGGTATTACTAATATCGATAGCCTATAGGTTAAATTTTGAGGTGTGTGGCGTCAATACGCAACGATATCAAAGAAACATTGATATAGAGTCTACCTTCCGATTTCGGAAATAACTTTTTAATTTAAATTATGACAGAATTTTATGATACCTCTGGACAATGGCACGACGCCACTGTTTATTTGCAAGTCCGATCGACCTAGTTTACCCATCCATAGGCGTAGACAGGAGGGGCACAAGGGGAAGGGGACATGGGGGGGTACCAGCCCCCCCCCGGAAAAAAAACAGTCCCCCCCCCCCAAAAAAAAAAACAGTAAGGGAAAGTAAGACGTCGACCTTGGCCTTGGCGGGCCCTTGTTGGCGACTGTGTTGGTGGCGCTGTGGCTGGAATACGGATAATAAAACCATTGTGAGAAGATCTTACTTGAAGAGAAACCATTCTAAGGATGAGTTCAACAAGCTCGCCAACACAATTCGATTTCCTCCGCTGAACTAAAGACAGAATGGAACTGTATGTCACAGCTGAAGGCATGCGGCAAGCAAAAAACATCCTTACCAGTGCTTGCCGATCAACTCAGATATCAGGACGTGACAATGTATAGAAATGTCTCTTAGTGTATGGGGGGTCTGCTTCAAGGCCAGTACTTCCGCCTCAGCAGAGAGAGCATTTCCAAGCTGTGGATATGCTAATATACTGCTCCAAATGACACAAGCACGATGTAGATTCCTCATGTTTCTTTCTGTTGAACGGAGTTAGTATAAGCACACGGACACTGACGAGATTATCAAACTGTTCTGTGCAGGGACACATGTAGTCTTGATTAAATTAATATTAATTTGAATAGGAAGTCGGCACAGAACCAGCCTAGTGATAACCACTCGTTGGTATTTGCATAGGTACATGCCGACCAGACAAAACACAATAAACTTGAAAAGGAAGAAAATAATTTGCAAATGGTACCGTTTTATTAAAAAGGACCGAAGCCCGTCATGAGGCACAGAATCTGAGGACGTCACTACCACGTAAAGTCCCAATTTTGGTGAATGGTTCCTTGTCTTAATGTCAGATAGGGTAATATTCACACGTTGTGATGATAGTCGAAATACCGTTACGTAATATATGATATATGATCGAGACGACCATGATCATCGTTAACACTGGCTTCAGCACAGCCTTTTTCTCTGATTCATATATATCATGGATGAATTCAAGTCCTTTCGACCAATATTTTTTTAAAAAATTCGACGAGCTTTAGGGAATAAGGCGCATAGGCTGGGGGAGGCATGGGCGGGGCGATCACGGGGGGACGGAGACATGTCCCCCAAATGTTGATGGGGGACATATATCAAATGCCCCCCCCCCCTATTTTGTGAACTGGTGGAAAAAAAATCTACGATCAAAGGCCAAAGAACTGTTTATAATCAGATTGCTAAATTTTATGTAGAGAAGGCCAAAATCAAAAAAACTGCGCGCTGCGCGCGCTTGTATTTCTGCCCTTACATGTATTAATACAGTAGGCCATGCACAATGACTTGTCAGATTGCTGAGGGCATTTCTCCATTTTACGTGTCATCTACAAGTGCGCTGAACATATATGGGATCTGCCACAAGGAGAATTTGATTTGGGACACGATTCATGGTGCCCCCCACCAATGCTTGATTCGAACGGCCAGTTCTAATGACCTTGGCACCGAAACCAATGGCTTGAATTTAGGTCTACTTCTAAACCTTATTGTTTATGACAGCATGGATTTGCAAGCCTAATGTGCTGCTTCATATGCAACAAATAACAGGGCTGAGGGACCGTGCACATCAGTAGTGAGGTTTACGTGAGTGACGTTAGAGCACATGTAGGACGCAAAGATGGGCAAAACGATTCTTTATGAGACATGAAATTTTCAGCAACGAATCTGAAAAAACGACCACCCAATTTGCCCGCTGACAGCTCGATTTTTCAATCCAAATTCCCCGAAAATGCAAATCCATTTTCACGACAGTTGTGATTTTCGAACAAATGTTAAAGATGCGAGCAACTGCGAACCCAAAAATTAGAAGGGTCCTCTATGGGCCAGCGGAAGACCTCTAAAAAAAAATAGGGGTTTGATAAGAAGTTTTCGGGAATTTATTGTCAATTTTTATATTGCTAACTGCCATAATTTTTATTTTACGTAACGCGTCAACCGATGTGGTGGCCCGAATTGTAAGGAAATAAAAACACGACAGTTCCTTCAAGAACGTTTCTTGAAATTCAAATTCCGAAATTCATTGCCAAAAATTTAGGGGATATTGTTACTGCCATGTACGGCCTGGGAAATGACGATTCCAGCAATCTCGACAGTATAGGGTCTGTGAACGAAATGTGATTTTAACTCTCCGCGCCAACCGCTTACCTCATCCCCCCTCCAATATTCATCACAGATCGCCGGGTGTGGGATGTGCGGACGTAACCCACCCCTACCCGGCAACCATTGAGGTGGAGTAACTGCTCGAAACACAATGACTGTGCAACTGGTGAATACCCCATCAATTTGCTCTCGCCCCAGTTCGCTGTCGCACGACATGTGACTTTTTCCTTCCCCTCCGCAGCACCGCACGACCAGGGGCGTAGGCCTGGGGAGGAGTGTGGTGAGGGTGTGTACCCATGTGCAAACGCACCCCGGCACCAGGGGGGAAAAGTGTTCACGCAAATAAAATTAAGAAAACGCAGGAAGATTCACGTCAAGATGAACAACTTACTTGAACATAACCAAAAAGTCTGAATCCGGATATATATTCGTTCAATCTAGCATCGAATATAGCACCACTTCACATCTATCCTCACTCTCCGAACGCGAATCTCCAAAGGGGAGGGGACACCCTCCCCTTAGACTCCTCCCCAGGGACGGCCGATTGCCCCCCCCCCCTCGCCACTGTCTAACCAATGTTGAGCTACTTTATATAAAACGACCCCTTATTGTCTCACTTTACTCCACCGCAACCACAGCAATAGGCTCCGCGAGGAACCTGGACAACTAACTCCAGGGCAACTCCCAGGACCGAGAAACCTTTTCGCAGCGACGTGGGGTTAATCAGTGAATCATTTCTTTACATATTCATTTACCAGTTTCCACAGTTTTGAGACGGCCCAAAATGCGGTCAGTTCAATGCGCTTTCTTTCTGGAAGTGCATATTCAACTACATGGGGTTTGTCTGAGTAAACCTGTTCGGGGGGTCCTGGGGGGGAACAGTCCATTGAACTCGTATATTGGATGCATCTATCCAATCCTCTTTAAGCGAATTAAAGTCTGAAATATCTTACATTATGAAGCAGCCGTGTGTACTGAACATTCTACAAAAACTTTCATTCGAAAATTATTGTTTTCCCTCGCCCAGTTATAAGCGTTCGAACAAGAGCGAGTCGCTGGCCATTTTCCCTCCAGGTGAATGCAGGGAGCTTAACAATCTAATTATGATGTCCACGCAACCCTACCTGCTGGCATTCAATGTATTTCTTTGATTTTCCCACCGTTCCTGTCACATGTCTGTGCCCCAATACTGTTACCCTTCTTATTTGAATCACTGGAGGTATAATGCACATAAAAAAATTAGACTAATTGGTTCGAATCTATGCACATTCTTAGAATTATTTGATCATAACTTATCATAAAGACAAAGTCCCTCTCAGTACAAGTGGTTAGGTGTATCACGAATCCTTTTCAAAATGGCAGCGTCCTGTTGTTCCATTCAAGTGACATATCTCGAAAGTATGCAATATGTTTAGATGAAATTTGGGGAAGATGTTCATGAATTGATGGTCCTCATTTAACAATATTGTTCACGTTGCCAAGTGCAGATTTTATTCCCTTTAGAAAAAACAAAAAACCTTGTTGAACGTTGAACTCCTGAATCATAGCTACTGCACTCACCCCTGCATAACTACGACGTCCCTGCAGACTTTGAGCATGCACATATACGATGGGCGGGCGCAGGGGGGGGGGGGGGGGGGGGGGAGGTTGCTATTGTCCGTTCCTGAGCATCGAATTGTATCTATGCCCACTCGGGAACCGCGAGGCAACGTTTCACGTTTCTGACCCGATTCCTCCCCTGTTGTTCACATTCTGGCATCTTCGCTGGCGTGTTTCTTGACTAAATTTCCAGTTGACCGATGGGAGGCAATGGATGATCAAAAGTATAAAAATGGGTCAGGTTTGAGTTCATGGTCAGAAGTTCACAAAGTACATGATGACTCTGAACCACTGAAACCTTCTTCAAGAGTCTCGAAGCTGCCAATGATCCTCTACTGAGGTCACACGTACGATCCCTTGCTTCTATCGTTTGGGCTACACGATTTCGTTCTGAGACCCGACACGCTCAAGTTGTTTTTATTATATTTTAACGGGTGGTTCACTTGAATATGCGGGCCTGATCGGGATATCTGTGAACCATCACGATGTGGAAAAGTCCATTCCTACTTTTAATATTAACCGAGTTCCCTATTCATCTTGAAGCTTTCCGATTTACATTTACAAGATTGACTGATTATGATGTTTCGCCTGAAATCGAAAAATCGTGTACCAGTCCCAGTTCTTATCATACGTTTAATATAAAGGCTGTGGCCGCCCGCGCTTATCACCGTATAATTTTATCCTAGTAATCATGTCTACTAGCTGTGTATGTTGAACATAATACAAAGAAGGTCCTATGTAAATATTCATAGTAAAAAAAATAGATAAAAAAAACTGGCCGTGATGGGAGGTTGGGGAGTTTTACTAATCAAGCCCTAATCAAGCTTGTAGCGGAGACCCTTCGAAAATTAAACTAGAAATGGGACGTGATGGCACCCTTCATCAACCACCCTCCCTCGGTTGCCGGACAACCTGGGCCCCGAACATAACGCCCCATCTTATACCCCAACCCCTCTCCTGATGTGTTCTTCCGATCACGCCACCACACCTAAAAATTCATTAACTTGTCAGTTCTCTCGCAATCAGTTCTCTCGCAATTATATTCCGTTAGATTTCTTTTTGACCAGTTGAAGGATTTAGGGAGGCGGGTGGGGGGGGTGGGGCTGGTGGGCTGGGGGGGGGGGGCTGGGGGAGGCGGGTGAGAGGGGGGTGTGCTGAAAAGGTTGTGCCTAGTCAATGTTTATAATCGTCATTTGAGTTTCGATAGATGTTCTGCATACTGTTCAGGCAACGTCGAACCGCCATGACATTTGACATCATCATTATCATATATTAACTATGACCGTGTTCAGGCTTGTTGCACTCACATCATAGAAATATAAGTAATACTGTTATACTTGCACAATAAACCACGAATATTCTTTTGCTTTCTTCCGAAATTCAGTTCATATCAATTTTAAAAAATGATTATTCTGCAGTGAGAGAATTGCTGTATATGGGTTGATAGGTTACGCTTGTAAGAGGAACGGTAAACTCTGGCGTGATGTTTGACTGCTTCCCCATAAACAATGGGGAATATACGTAGGTATTCTCCAGTTTTGTTGAAATGTTGCGTCACACATTATCAGTCCTTGAGAATTCTCCAATTCGGGTGAAGAAAATTGTCCCCTGTTCAGGAGAATTTGAATTATTCATGAGACTGCCATATTGGGCATTTTCCTACAGTGTGAACGTTCCCTCGTCGAGTCTTGTTTGGATTGGTAGTCGTCTATGTATATTTCGGGATATTTAAATAGGAACAAACTACACCAGGAGGTAGCTTTTGGGGATTAGATGTGTCACAGTCGTGCCGGTAGATTCGCTCCAACTATTAATAGTTTAGGGTACGACGTGAACTTGCATTACGTTCATACAGGTGACACTTGTTATGGAAACACCGTAACTGTAATCGTCGACTACTTTTTAAATAACTCGAACAGCACAGGGACTATCACCTGGGAACCGCTGTTTTTTGTATCTATAGTCTGGCAGACACTGATCGGTTCATTTTCCTCTTTAACATAACCGTCGCCCGAACAAGAGAATCACAAAAATTCTCACAAAAGGAGAAACTCCTGGGACGCTTATCGCGCAATAAGTACTCTCTCTGATTTCTTTAAATGGACCAAATATGATGGTCGATAACTTCACGTAGGAACGCCGCGTATACTGAGATGAGGATTTGGACTGTGGATAGAGTATTAAAACTATGAAGATCTATTAAAAAACTCTGAATCTTGAACGTTGGGTCCGAGCACATATTTGTTTTTGGCTTATCTACGTTAGTTAAGTGGTCCGATGACGTCACGCAAGGGGAGTAAAATGAACACGGTCATTCCAACTTAAACGGACGTCGATATTTCATTACCGCTATATCTGGCTGATGTGGCTATTCACATGTATTTTACATTCTTGCACATATTTACATTTTCATCATGCAATTATTGGTCAAGTACTAGACTACCATGAAAAAAAAATCCGACAAATTCGCAAACAAAAGTCGTCTCCCGATCATTGGAAAGGAGAATGAAAGTCTGAACTTTGGAAAGTGAACTGATATTGTTAAATGAGGAGACCATATGTCATGAACATCTTTCCCAATTGTCATTAAAAATATGTGCTACTTTTCGAGATAGTCACTTTTAATGAAAAAACAGGACGCTGCCATTTTGATAAGGATTGTGATATCACCTGACCACTTGAACTCAAGAGGCTTTTGCTCTTTCTTATAATTTGTGATCAAATAATTTCTAGAATTTGTGCATAGGTGAACAATTTAGTGTAATTTTTTTTGCAGTTAACGTCGGATTCAGTATAAAAAGGGTACATTGTTGGCACCAGTCATATGAAGATAGGTGGGAAAAAATAAAGAAGACATTAATGACCAAGCTCGGTAGAGTGGTTGTGTGACATTAATATTCAGACTTGTTCAAGTCTCCTGCCATTCACCAGGAGGGAAAATGGCAGCGCCCGTCTCTTTGTTTTAAATGCATATAAAGGGGAGGGAACAATATTTTGGAATGGATTTTTTTGTAGAATGTTCAGCAAACACTGCTGTTAATAGAATGTATAGATATTTCCAGACTTTCATTCTCCTTTAAGTACCGAACTGTTCACGAATGTGTCCCCAGAGATACAGGCTTGGTCTGGGGACAAATGAACCAACAATTGTAATCTGAATGAAAAATGCATACATGTATACAATTTTGCCAGCACTCGCTCACCTACGCCCGGCGAGACGTACCCACTCTTTAATATCACACGCCCGACATTGAGCAACTAACGTTTACAAAAATGGACCACATTTAACAATAGACGTACCATAATTGCACATCAACTATTTTAACAAAAAAAATGCAATTGGTACACAATTTACATTTCCACTAGGCAATTATTAGAAAAGTACAAGACTGGCAAAGAACATCTGCGCAAACGACTAAATTCGCAGAACTAAAGTCGCCTCCCGAACATTTAAGTACCGAACCATGGGTACTAATTGGAGTAACGTTTGAATGCTGGCTTTTATTACAATGAGTTGAACCTGTCTAGTACAAAAAAAAAACACTAGACGGGTTCACAGTTGGAGAATGAAAGCTCAAGTATTTGTAACAACTGTCGTTAATAGTGCCCGAACTGTAGGTTTATTACACCCTACTGGAGCCCATTATGTAATGCTCCTTGACCCCCACCTTCCGGAACCAACATAGATCATAAACCAATATGTTACCCACTTTATCGGTAACCAAGGCCGATGACATTAACGCTATCATAGAAATGATTCCCGTTGTGTGCTGATGAAATCCCCTTCTCCCGTGGAAGCGAGAAGGAAGTGCACTAGGAGGGAACATGTCAGAAAACGTGGTTAATGAAACCCGTTGTTTGATGGAAGAATTTTACTATCAGTCCCGAACACTCGCGTGATCACGAGGAGGGGTCGACCCTTTTTTTAATAATATACTTGTCCGAAAATCAGTCGAAGTCCGACAAGGGTGCAGTCCTGGAACGTGACACTTTTTCGGAGGCAAGAATCTTCACGGTGGCCAGGAACACGGAATGCGGCAAGGTCTCCCTGCTAGCTCCATTGACGTGTGGTAGAGGGACGTAGGGGGGGGGGGGGGGATACGAGAGAGGGGGGGGGGGGGGTTGGTATACCTTCATTATAAAACGGTTGTGATGAAACAAATGAATATCAATTTGCTGCTAAGGATTTGTTTCTTGACCACTCTCTGCCGTTAGTAGATAGTCGTCACAGTGTGAAGACTCCCACATTACCGAATTCCATTCTGATCAAGCCCTATTATCAGTGTGGACTTATGGGGTAAATGGATTCTCATGACTTTGACCTCTGAGGGACCTCTGCCAAGACCTCAACACAAATTTAATCACGTAATGGTAACTGTATCTGTATTTATATACATATGAAGGGAATGGAGAAGATAGGGATGAATGAAGAATTAAAGGAATTATCAACATCGTGGTGTCGTGTAGAATCGCCCTTTATACCACTCACCTCAATGAATCCAGTGGGTGTTTTAAAACTGACTCTAACATGAAGAATGAGTATCCGCCTGATTTTCCTAGAACATTGGCGGTCGAATGATTTTGGTCTAAATCACAAGAAGAATGAAACGTTGAGCGGATAAGTTACACTCTCGCCCCACATGTGGTGACCCCTGCTCAATTGGCCCGAGGATATTAGTGCTGTCAAATCATTGATATTTCGGGAAGTGTGCGTCTGCCGGGACATCGGCGTGCAATTATGCAAACATTTTATGGACCACGGGATATGGGACATCCACCGGCGGGTTTAATAGAAGGCCGTCAGTTCCAAATTTGGGGCGTTGGTGGATTAGGCTTACAAAACATGGAACTTGGTACATGACTAGAATACCACCATATTGAACAGTTTGCAGTCAGGGGGGATCAGAATGCGCCACAATCATGGAGTTCAGAATAGCTGCTCTTATAGACTGTCCTTAGAGATCTCGTTAAGGGAAGCAGATATTGGAATTGAGCGCCTTTTGTGTCCCACATGCATGTCCGCAATCTATATCCAGCGTATTCAATCACCTGAACTCCTCCACGGAATTACCGATCAGACCTGGGCCTGATCCACTTCTTGGGAATAACGTGAATCCGCGATAACCATGGACTACAGGGGTGTTGCCAGGGGCGGCCATCCCGTCGGTTTCCCGATCCGACTGCAGGATGGAACCCCAATGGATAGGGATTTATTCGCTGGGAGGCGCCCGATATGAACGCCAAAAGAATGCAATTTACGGTCACTAATCAGGCTAAAACTTTACTTTCTCCCCTCTCGAGAATTCTGATACTGATCAGACTAGCGCTTGCCAGAGAACTAAACCAGAGAGCCAAAATGCTATAGTTCTTCCATGATGGATCCTGATTTGATTGAACTAAGCATTGTCAATTTCACATGCTCAAAATGTTTCCATTTCCCCCATAGTCTACACCAAAAACCATAGGGTTCTTGTCCTCCCCTAAGGAAGCTGCTACAAAATGTTCACTGAAAAGCCAGGCATCCTGAAATTATAATGTAACAAAACGGTTTTCAGACTTTGACCTCTCTTGACCAAAGATGAACTTCGACCTGATCCCAAAACAACAGATATCATGTACTCATTATGGGGCGGACCGCATACCAGTATGCGCTCATCCATCAGGTCGGACTAGACTTATTGTGCCTTAAACCAAGCCAAAATTGATTTGTATTTTCTCTCTTTTTTTCACAGTTCTCCTCTTCCATTTCCATTTCATTTTATTTTTTCCACATTTTTTCAACTGTCCCCTTTCTAACACCAACCCAACTACAGGCGGTCGCTCTAATCCCCAACCCACATAAGAAAGCTTCAATACCGAATTGTCATACCCTGATCGTCCCAGAAACTTCTGGACTTATCGTGTTAACAGATTTCCAGACTTCGACCTCCCTTGACCTCAGTTGACATTTAACCTGACCCCAAAACAATGGAGATCATGTACTCATTACTCTGAGTTTCAGGAGGTCAATTTCGTCCACAAAGTACCGAACCCTGTGGACCCGTATGCACATCGGATTATTCTGTCAAAATCGTGACATGATCGTGCCTTGACATCTTCCCCCCACCCCCCCCCCCCACCCCTCTCCAGCTCTCCCCGAACTCCACCTGGGACCGAGTTATGAACCTCGTGAAGAATGGCAGAGCGGGTATCAATGACGCTTTGCAAGCAAACGTTCCGGGTCAAATTCCAGCAGGCACCTGTCGGTTTTTCCTAGGATGGCTGTACTTGCTGTGCGATGAGCGAGATCTGGGTCTTCACTTCATGGTTCCAGCTGTAATGCGCTGGACTTGCCGGGGTTAGTGGGGTTTGTTACGGAATATCCTTTGTTACTTCCTCTTGCAAAACCCTTCAAACTGGAATGACGTTGCTGATCGGAGGTGTGTGTGTGTGTGTGTTTAGGTTTTCTATTAATAACACGAGCTTCCTGTTCTGGAATAAATTTGAGTTATATCCGATCCTTCATAGCACCTAATACAAGTGCGGATACAGGTTGACCGAAAGGAGCTGATATTAGGGTTTTGAATCGAGTGCAGACAGACCAATCCCCATGTTCGCCCAGTGTACATCACGAGCGCGTAGCGCGAATACCTTTCGGCGTGGGTCCAGGGCCCGTCTTTGGGATGACATTTTATCGTGATTTTGGTTGGCAGGATTCGAGAAAATCATCAAGACGAATACATATTTCGCGTTCATAAAAACAAACGTCTGGAAATATTAAAAGGCCTAGGTCAAGTTATGTCGCCCGTATGTTGTAACGCGTGCTATTCCTGTTTTACCATCCACCGAACAAGACCCCAATGTGCGCACAGCGAAAATCATGAGCGCGCAGCGCGAAGGCCTTTCGGAGTAGTGCCAGGCGGGCGCCTTAGGGCCCTAGGGGCTATAGGATTCTAGATGTTCTCTAGTGCTATTTGAGGCTCATTTAGGAACATTTCATCGTGATTTGGGTTGACAGATTCCAGGAAACTATTAGACGATTCAAGTCCAATTGTGTGCATTGCAGAAGAACAGACGTCTATGTAGTTAACATCAGCCGGTCGACCCGGCCCGTTGTATTGCCAACGATCACGGAAATGAATACCCTAACACATAAATGAGAGAGGGGCTGACACGTAAAAAAAAGCATATCTGCTTATTTTTTTTTTTTTTTTTTGGGGGGGGGGGCATGCCTGATGAGCTTTCCCTGATGGATCGCGGCATAATAAAAGTCCGTTGCAGTAATCGTATGTCCATGAGTTTCTGATTTATACCATGAATTGACGCAATTTCTTGGGGAGCAAATTACAAATTCTTTTTCTTATCAACTTGAGTTTGTGCTCAATTAACCAGCTTTTAATGATTAGGTCCACGACGGACAGACAGACAGACAAACTGGCTATCTGACCGTCCTGCTAATGGATGAGAATACACTACTAACTAACTAACTACTAACTAACTAACTAACTAACTAACTAACTAACTAACTAACTACTAACTAACTAACTAACTAACTAACAACTAACTAACTAACTAACTAACTAACTACTAACTAACGAACTAACTAACTACTACTAAATATGAACTGACTGACTGACCTGCAAATGGATGAGAATACAAACCTTTCTCCCTCCGGTCAGCTCACTGACCGTCTGGCTGACTGAATGACTAAGCGACTAAATGACTGACAGACTGAACAACCCGACCATATAATAAACAACTGACAAAGCAACCGAGGACGGAAACCAACCAACCAACAAATTGATCATCCCGCGAGTGAATGAGAACACCCATTCGAAACAATATACTTAGGTTTACACGGAACCATTCATTACTACGTCGTTACGGCTGTTGAAATGCCTGCTGTTATGTAATAGGAGAAGGACTGTTCGAGGGAGTTTCAATGTCTGGTTGGTAACGAGCTATATAGGGCGATTCAGCATCCATAGAAATGTATACTTGAAAACTGAAATACCCTTGCAGTATGGCGGCAGACAACCTAAAAGTTGAACAGATAGAATCGCTTATCGCCGAGGCGAATCCGATCATTACACATCTTCCCGCAAATATCAGATAGCAGCCTTCAACTTATGGAGGATATGCAATTGGTTTCGGTCGACCATAAGACGTACTTCTAAAATTCATCCATCCATGGAGTGGCCCGGAGTCCCCAAATCAGGCTATACCCTACCGATGATTCGGAGGTTAGATGTGTAAGTTAGGAAACTAGGTTGATTGATGTGGGGAGGTTTTGCACCCGCCTCAGCTATACGTTGGCCTGTAGGCAGGCCTATACTGCCACATAACTTCGTTGGGTTTTTGACCCGCGACACTTCATGTTGACTTAAGTGGGGCATTCACCTTTGGGTTTCTCTGTTTATGTCCAACCATGTGTCCGTCTCCATCAATAAAACGAATGTCGCTTTGATGAAATAAAAGGGAGCAGGTGGGTGCAACCTCGACGCCGTACTAAAAAAAAGGTCGAACATTCAAACCCTGATTGAACCGAGAAAACAGGGTATATAGGGCCTTTCCAGTGACTATAACAACAACAATTTTCCCACTCTCTCCTCTCTGAATCGCCGTGTGGATTTGTGTAATGTCGCACCTGGTCTCCAGGAAACCCATGTCGAGTACACTGTCAATAACCATCCCAGCAAACCCAAAAACGTTGTTAAACGTTATGACAAATTTCTGTCTAATGTTTTAAGAACATTATTATGTAGTTTGATAATTATGTTATAAAAACATTTTTCACAATATTTTATTGGTATTGTTATAACCAGAATAAACATTTATTAAAAAGTTGGTGAATGGAAAAAACATGTTGCGACCATTCCTGACGTCATAGAAATGATTTAGGCCCTAATAACACCACTATTAACGTTATGAAAACATTTTCGCAAGCTCTTTTCAAAATATTATGAAAACGTGTTTGCTGGGTTACACAATTACGATAGTGAAATTCGATACAATACAATACAATACAATACAATACAATACATACAATACAATACAATACATACAATACAATACAATACATACAATACAAACCAATACAATACAATACAATACAATACAATACATACAATACAATACAATACAATAAGACATTTATAGAGCAAAATGTCACAATAACAAGCGTAATCGTAAACGTGTTGGCAGCTGCGAGCAAATATGCAATAGGTGTAGGATAAGTTGAACTGATAAAGAAACCAGAATAGTTTATCCCTAACATGCACTCCCCATGCATCCCCACTATACATCTCTCCTCTCGTACTAGAAATCTCAATTATGGTAAATCCTGACAATGACACCATTGAAAACCACCATGAGACTAAAACCCAACATGTGGAAACACTCGCTTTGGGTCACAACCAACAGTGATGTGTGACGGGAAAAATCATTTACCCGTGACAAAGGTGTTTTATGTGGACTGGGTGCTTGCTTACCTGGACCTGCTGACAGATAAGATAAACAAACACTAATGCTGGTTGAGCTAGGGAGTATATGTAAACACACGTCTCTCACAGGGACCTCGATGGAATGGCTGTGGAAAATTGGGGGTAATGATTGGATTTAATGGAAATCTAATCACACCATGTAACCAAAAATGTAAATCAGCCTAGCCAGTGCCTACTCCATCCACCCATCGAGTTTGAACCTGATCGCATGTACGGTTCAGAGGTTATGAGTGAACGTGACGAACAGAACGGCGAACGAACGAACTAACTGAACGAACGGACGATGAATCACTTACGACTTTAAGAGCTGCTTACCCGCAGCTGAAAAAAAATTGCTTCTTCTTCTCCCGCTGACTGGGAGGTCTCACTACACGCATGATCAATTCTAAATTGAGAGTGATAAAACAAAATGAACAATCATGGATCACTTTTTTGTTCAGCGGTTGGAGGAGGAGAGGTTGGAGGAAGTGAATTTTATGTGAGGAGTTGGTGGAACATACATTCCATTTCTCATATAGAAAACGATGTGTAACTAGCACCCATATCCCGATGTTGTGGAAAAAAAAAACAATCATTGAGTATAATCTGCACAATTTGTGTTATATTTTCACAAACATTTACATAATGTTGTGTAATGGTCTACCAACACAAGGATTGTGTGCTAGTTACACAGTGTTGTGTACATTCAACACGACATGTTGCGTTATTATACTCATTAACGGAATTTAAATATCAAGTCCCTTACTTAGACTAATTATTATATACAAGAATATACCATTCCCAATATGTTTCTTCTCAACACAATTAGTCCGCTACAAGGCACTTTAACCAGGGCTAATTATTTGGACAAAATAAACTTTTTCCCAATATGTTTTTTTTAAAAACCATATTTACTATCATATAATCAAACGTTTCACTACAGTTTATCACCACTGATCTGCACTGCTGTCATCTGATTGGTTGTTCAGCAATGAAGATTTCAAAACCGGTTCGTCTCTCTTGGAAGAAATTACACATTGTGTGGGGCGTGTAGAGATGCATTCAGTCGGGATATATTCCTATATATTGCTCTATGAACATCCCAAAATGGCAAACCTTTAGAAGACATTGCTGTTTCATTTTTTTTAAGCTTAGAGAAGCCACACTGCTCACCCACATGGAATGTACTGAGAAATAACAAAAATATGGTTCGTAAGTGTGCACTCTGTTAATGCCCATTTTCACTTACCAAGGTACAGCAGCACGTCATGACTTGATGCAAATGCGTCACGTGTTCGCTCGCAGTTGCGATCAGAGGAGTGAGGAAGACAATGCCTCCTCAATTCCAATTTCGGATGTTAGAGTTCTCGTTGAGTGTGGGGGTATATTTGTAATCGTAGTAGGATTGGTGTTTTTCACGTGTGTTTTTTGGGGGGTTTTTTGGGGGTTTTTTTGGTTTTTTTTAGAAGCTGAATATAGCTCGAACATACACTCTGTGCCCGGTATATGTACGCGGAGGAATGTTTGAGTAACACAATAAGGCAACTAAGGACGCACAAGGTTAGTAACGCGAGAAGCAACAGCGCCACCTCTTCGGGAAAAATTCTTCATGATAGATGAAAGAATCCGTAATTATAAATTCAAAGGTGAATTGTCACCGTCGTTTTGCAAGGTATCATGTAGTTGTGTTGGTGGTAGTCAGATGAAAGTAAAACAGTGAGTGATGCCTTCTGTAACCATACGTTAAGCATTAATACATACAAGTCTCCAAGGCGGCGATTTGTGTGGCCGAGTGGGGGTGGGGGGACGGACAAGGTGAAGATTAATTGAGCTGGCGTCACCACGGTTGGCGAGTAGTGTTCAAGAATTTTTCCGTTTAACTTTGACCAGACCCCCTAGATTGCAGAGAACGGCACTGCCGGACCTTCATGGGACAGTAGCTCATTCCTGAAATTGATATTGATTTTTATTTCAGGAAAGGTTTTCCAAAAATTATCGCCTCAGGGGACAATTTCAAGGGGAAGCAATTTTGCGTTGAGAGCTCGGACGTTCTAAAAATACGATGAAGAGAGGTTAATTGGTCCTGAAGGGGCAACGGAAATGGGACCATGGACACAGCTATTAGTGTTCGCGGGAAGTGCGGATTTTGCAGGAATCCAATTTGACTTGACATTGCACTACCCCTTTCTGACCTATCACAGACAGGCCTGACAGTGTACTCGAAAATTACGGCCCCCATTTTTCGTCTTTACGGACCACAGGCGCAGTGGAGGGGACACTCCAATGGGGAAGACAGGTGGCAAAGGAGTATAAGGGTGGAGGATAGGCACCATGATGTCACCGTTGCGTTAAGACGTCCTGTTAGGGGCCCTAGATATTTGCTTGAAAAATCCTGTTTAGTACAAGCTAGTTTTGCTTTCATGCTCTTTGAGGCTAGTCAATTACAACATTACTGTGAAACTCCCCAATTTAATCATGCGAGCGGGAAGACCACCAAAAGAAGGATCTGTGAGTAAACATCATCCGGTCCTAGAAGGCGTCACAACCAGGCCTACCCTATAACCTAACCACGTACCTATTACGGGACGAACTGGAGGCGGACATGGAGCAAAATTAGTGCCAGGATGTTAACCACGCCATTGATAGGACTCGTAAGACCTTTGTGAAGAGATTTAATTCTATGCAAGGATTTCACTAAGGCCATTGAAGACCGTCGGCCATCTTGCGCTGGAGTCGGCGGAAGAAACGGCCAATTGAAAGAGCGGTGTGACATTCTAGAACGTAAAGTAGCCTCACTTGAGCATGACAAGGCCTCTCACGCCAGTTTGATTAACACACAAGAGAGGTTTTCCGGAGGAACAATATTCGTATTGTGGGAATGAAGACCACTGAGGGAAGGACTGTGTGAAACTGGCCCACAAAGGTGTTGGACGAAGTGGGGGAGTGCAGCCCTGTACGATAGAGCGAGCCCTCGAGACGGGAAGGTGTTAATGGGAGGGACCGGCACCTCCTGATGAAGCTGTCATTCTACCAGGATAAGGGTCAGCATTATGAAGAACGCTCGGAGGGCCCTGGCCTCGAAGGGAATACTATATCGTTGATGATCTAACCCCAAGACCTGAAGGGGAAACGAAAGTGGACGAAGAAGGTACAAGAGCTCTACCGCAATGAGATCACGCTGCGCTTCTCTGGGGGTATGTGGCGGCAGGACGGAACAACCTTACAAGTTCGAGTAATGGGACTGGTCTTCACCATGACAGGATTTTTTCACGCTCGGTAGAGCACGAACTGCAAACTACACCTTGGTACGATCGTTTTCCTTACCATAGAAATCTTAAGGAACGAGGAATGGGCCAGATTACCATGGATGAGGAAGCCCTGTATGGAATCGATCTTGTTTGACTTTTTCTCTCACGGACGTTTTGTGTTTGCGTGTTTAGTGGTTTTTGGTTTGATTTTCCATCTCAGTTCTATCATCGACCGTACTTCGGTATGTATTCTCTTTGTGTAAATTTACACTTGTTTAGGAATTCCGGCTAGTAGATGAACGAGATTAAAATTTGCTCTTTTAATGTGGAGGTCTGAGACAGTTAAAAAAACGAAGATTACAATGGGAATCGTTCATAGAAACCACTTTGACATTATAATAACGCAGGAAACACATAGCACTATGAATGAGGAGGGAGTTGAAAAATGAGTGGGGAGGTAATATTCCCTGTTTTCACACGGGTACCTCTTCAAGTAAAGGGGTAGCAATTTTGTTCAATCCTACTCTTCTGTAAGTTTTGTAAAGTAGACTGTGACCCATATGGTCGTTATATTATTGTGACCACCTTCTCGACAACCGTATTTTACTATGTAGAAGTTTATGGCCCAAATCGGGATGATCCTGCCTTTTTCAATGGGGTATCTTGTTCCGTGCAAGGTTTCGATTGCAGTAGGATTATTTGGGGTGGAGATTTTAATTTGTCTTCAATAGAGGTTTAGATAAATTAGGTGGGGGACTGAGAAACCAATTTTAAAGCTCGTGATAAGTGTCTTTCTATCATGTCGATTTTCAAATCTGGTTGATATTTCGAGAGAGAGAAACCCCTCGTGAGGAGATACCTGGCACTCTAATATTGCTGATATCCATTTGCCGTCTGATTTTTTCTAGTTTCTCAAAGTTTGCACCAAATGTCGTAAAAGCTGATTTCTACCTGTCAATTCAGTCTGATCATACAATAGTTGTTCTGTGTAGTCGTTACCACGAGGAGCCACGGGGTCGGGTGTTATGGAGTTCAATAATTCTCTATTAAGGACCAGAGTATTTAAGCTTGTACATGATCTAGTTAAATCAGTACGTAGAGAACATATTTATGCCGATCCCGTATGAGGTGGAAATTTAAATACCGCATTCACCTTGCAACCATCCATTACTCAAAGCTAAGGCTCGAAATCGACGAGAGTATGAATAATGACAATTGTTCGTAGGATCTCCACTTCAGAGCGTCAGTCGGATGAGGATAATTCTGAGGATACCCGTCGAGGCTTTTGGATGTCGTAATGAAACTTGAGGTCTTATATCTTAATAAATTCCATGGTATTATTGTTAGATCTAGGGCGCAAGGTGGGTTGAAGAAGGTGAGAAAAACACCCAAATACTTTTTGAATCTTATTAAGGAAATAGAATTAATAACAATATTTTCGCCTGGATACAGATCGCAAAGGTGTGCGCCACCGCACATTGTATTTTTATATGAGATGCGTATATTTTTAGAGTCCTTTATATGACTATTCTCCCTGCAACAGCACCGATTTTCTACAGGCTCTGATTTTTCATTGGATAGTAAGGACCTCCTAGTGTAATGGCCCTCTCACGTTGGAAGAGTGTAGATCAGCCTTTTTTTCGGTAAACCCCTTGTAGTGATGTTTTTCGACTGATTCTATAAGCATTTGGTCTTCTCTAGGTCATACGTAGTAAATTACTAATTACGGCTTTTGATCAAGGTAATCTTTCACCTAGAAGAGTCGAGGAATTATCACCCTAATTCGCAAGCTTGGAAAGGACCAGAATCGGTTCCAACTATATGCCGATTAGTCTCCTTAATACCGAATACAAAATCGGTGCAAAGACTCTGGCAACCAGGTTAAAAAAGGTCATCCCATTATTAATAGGTGGTGCAACAAATGGTTTTATCACAAATCGTTTCATTGGCGAAAAATATTCGTTTTAGTAGATGTTATAAGATTATACTAACTACAGGAATATCCCGGGGTTGTTGTTTTTATTGTTTGAGAAGGACTTTTGACTAGTGTTGACTGCATTCTGGATGATACTCTTCGCTACTTCAACGTTGGTTTTGATTCCGACGTGGGATTAGTACTTGTTAATGGGAGCACTGTTGTGTGTGTAGCAATGGTCATTCCATGGTTTTTCCCTAATAAAAGAGGTGTCAGGCAAAGGTGCCCCCTCAGCCAATATTGTTTATTTTATGTGCTGATCTGCATCGCCAGAGGTATTTATGAGATTCCATTACAGGTCTATTGGGTCTGACATTAAGATATGCAATATGCCGATGACACAGTCTTTATAGTAGACAATAAATCACCATTCCCTTGTGAATTTAATTGATATCTTAGGTCATTATAAGACAGCTTCTGGCCTTAGTATCAATTATGCCAGTTGCATGTCCTTTTCCCGTTGGGACGCTCAAAACTAACTTGTCCTCGGCATTTCCTGATATTGATGTTACTATAGTACAGATCCGTAAGTTTTTAGGGATGACCTCTCCCATAATGGAACGATTTATTCGGCTCAACTTTCTTCAGAGCTTTCAGTTAAAAAAATCAGCGGAAGATTTGGAGGTGGAAGGGATATACCCCCATAGGTAGAAATGTCATTGTTAAAACCTTTGCTATTAGTCAGCTTGTTTGTCTTTTCAAGTTCTTCCAATCCACGGACGAGTATCTTAAACGAAGTTCAAAGGTAGTCTATTTGATTTTATTTGGAGTGGTAATCCTGATTAAAGTCAAGGAGCACTACAATGTAGAAATGCCATCGACAATGGCGGGTTGAAAGGTATTCATATTCATAGTTTCGCGTATGCAATAAAAACATCTGGATGGGGAGGTATTTGGATGCGAACAAACAGGGGTTACTGGAAGCTGTTTGGAACCACTTCCTTCCCCAGTTTGGGAAAGACTTAGTGTTTTCAATGTAACACCCTAAAAACGATTTTGTACATTAAAATAAGTTCATAAAAGAATGTCTGCGTCGCTGGAGTAACCGCTACTTTTAGCACTCCTCAAATTAATAACACTATTGCTGTGTGATAAGAAACTTCTGAGCAGGTGTTGTTTTATGTTAAGACATTTCTCTTCCCAATGGGACCCCTATGTCTTATGCTATTTTTCGTGAGAATGATAATAGTATGAAACCTTCCCTTCACTAAGTTGTATGGGTTGTTAACAGTGATCCCAAATGTTGAAAACCTTTGGAGCGGCGATGATAGTGAAAGGGCCACATGCAAAGATCTATTAAGGGCAGATTAAAATTTCCCGTTTAGTGTTATCCCTAACTGATAGCTATATTGTTAATCCTCTAAAGCGTGCTCAAGTGGAGAATATGCAGTTTGGCTTACACAGCATGATTGGAAATTATTTCTGAACTCTTTCAAACACGTCTGGACAGGACTGGTTTATTTTCAATTTGATGTTTTGACAACGTATCCTTGGCACCAATAGACTTCTCCCATTGATGGGTAAGACACTATACTATGTGTACATTTTGCCATGTTGAACTGAGACTAATGAACATCTGTTTTGGTCCTGTTACGTTACTTCTAATTTCTTCTTGACTGTGAAACAACGATTCTTGGGCCGACAATTTTGCCTCTCCAAAAGGACATTGCTTTGTAAAGATCCAAATTGCATATAACCCTATTCACTTTTCATACTTCATTGAAAATATTACATTTTCAACGCAGCTTCGTGGAACAGTCCCTGACTGCTCTTCCTTTTTTCATAAATGAAATTGATTTTGCAAGTAGAGAAAAAATATTGCCTATGAAAAAAAATTCGCCTAAGAAATATAAAATCGGTACGCGGAATAAGGACCGTTGTTTTTCAAAATGCAGTACGGATTTGGAAAGATTAGGTTCTACCATTTTTCAAATAGATATTGTGCTTAGAGTTCATCGGTGGGAAGCACTACTTGTTATTGTCATACCATGGATATTTTGCCATTTGACTCGTGAATAAATGAGATGAAAAAAAAAGAGTATAACACAGAAGTAAAATCGCAATTGCGCGCGCGAAGCGCTCCGAAAATTTTACACTTTTAGACATTCATAAAAGTCAGGGAATCTTGGATATAAACTTAACTTCACCTGAATTTCGAGTCATGTCTTTGCACGAATTTGTGGCGCTCTGGCCGAACCTTCGATGGCTATCCAAGGGGTTCCCCGCACCGTGTCCCCCCTTTAGTAGATTGCCAACGTGCACGCACCAATTTCAAACATACACTTGATTCCTGAATAAATTTGCAAATAGACCATGTATTCCAAAACGCTGGGTCCAGCCAGGTGGTACACTCACCCCCGTCGCCTCAACCTCGTCCTTTGAATACACGAGGTTTACACTGTTGGCATTCCCCTCGAAAATTCAGGCAATTGGACTAGCCTTTCTTCCACTGAAATTTGAATCAGGTCTTTTTGACAAAGCAATTTGTGGCGTTCCATGGCCGCATTTCGATCGCACAGTGGCCCTCATTGTGATAGTATGTGCACCGTGTACCCAACTATTTAACAAATGGTCGCACCAGGAATAAATAAAAATGACAGATCGCACTGGGCCGTCGCCTTAACCCCATTCACCTCATGATGGGGGATTGGTAGGTGTTTGTCGTTCATCAACTAACTGGTACCCTAGGAAATTCGCACAACGTCCAATGAAGAACAATTAATTAAACACCGAGGCTGGGAAGCTAGTCTTATGCAAACGGTATGGAGTGAAGACCGCCTTCTTCTTATTGATAAATGAGAACAACCCCAGAGTGAATTTCGTGCATTTTTCGTTAAGGAACATCATTTGTTTCCTGGCACAAGGCACACATATGGGTGAAATGGAGCAGGCAGAATTCACTTCAACTCCTTGACCATTCAGGTCATTATGCCCTCGCTTAAAACAGGTTGCTGCTGAATATTCGGGAACATTGTCAGCCAAATAGCAGCGGGGCACCATTATGCGGGTGGGGGGGGGGGGGGGATGCGTTGCGTTCCCCTCAACCAAAATATTGGGGGAACGCCGACCCCCCCCCTCCAAGGATCGCCGCCGTTGTAAGTCTCTCACAGAACTACAAAATGATGCCTCTTTAACCGTATTTGCAAACCAGTGTAATGGGGTATGAGTCGAGCAAACGACAAGATAAATTTATAAGCGACTGCTGCTTATTCGACCCGGTTCTCTTGAAAGACAAGGCATGTATATATGTTGCTGGAAAAGATGAATCGGTAGTCCACACCCGAGTTCGTAGACTTCCCCGTTATCGAGTTACAGTCTTTTGAAGAAGCAGTGTATTGCGCACAATCGAAAAGCATCCTCATGCAATAATAAAAATGATGTCATACTTGATAACCCTGCAAACAATCTTTGTTTCTATTGGAATTCACACAGCAATTTTCACATTGAAAGCATTTAGTATATGGTAGAGGATTGCTGTGGTTGATAGCTGTTGATGGTTCTACTTTGGTGAGAGAAAAGAAACCAACTTCCAACAAGATGAAACAATGAAATACTTAACATAACTTCTAACTCTCGGGTTTGTTCCATGTTTGACGTCATCTGCCTATTGTGCATTGGGGGATTCTAAACCCAATTTCTCTGCATAATGACCAACTCGAAGTAATAACTCCACGTAGGAACATCGTAATCGAAATAAGGTTTGGACCTACAGATACCGTTTTCCATTCACCACAATATATCCTCTGTTATATCCAAGCCTGCAAGTTGTCCTTTAAAGTACTCCGTATAGTCCCTCGTTAGCTATGTAGCTACTTTTTGAAGCACTAGTTTTTCCGTTAGTGCGAAATTAAATCGCGTACAGCGTTTATAGACACCACTATACAGTATTAAACCACCCTAACGATATCGTTGTTATGATATGCAACATCGAAGTATTGGATGACATGCTATCGAATCAATCTACATACGCTATACACAACCAGTGTAACTGGGAATTGACTGTTTGTAACCATGGGCGGCTATCATGGGGGGGGGGGACGCGGGCGGACGGGGGGGGCGGGGGGGGGGGGCTGGGGGGGGGGGGGGGGGGGGACGCTCCTCCCCCCAATATTTCGGTTGGGGGGAAGAGTGCATTTTGTCCCCCCCCCCCCTCCCTCCCCTCCCCCATTATTGAGCCCGACTTGCTTTTTTTCTTTCGCTGAACCTGTATCCGACATATCCAGCAGTAACCGTGTTTAAACCGATGCCTGAAGACCTAAAGTGATCAAGTTGATTGGATATGCTGCTCCTTTTTCGAAATTTTGCGCGCTATACGCGCGCGGGGGTATTTCATGCGGCCGGTATTGTTCAGACATGGATGGGCCTTATGAAGACAATTGATGTTCCTTAACAGAAAATGCGTGGCAACTTACTACTCTGGGTTGTTCCTTAATTATTATATATTAAGACCGGCTTCACCAGCTTTGGTGTGTTGCTCCTTCATTGGACGTTTTCGTCGATTCCGCTACGGGACCATTTGGTTAAATAACAAACTAACATACAATCGCTACCTTGGAGGAGAAAGGGGTTGAGGCGACAGCGGTAGGTCTACCTCATGGACGGGATCCGTTTTTTTTTTTTTTGTAAGTATGGGTCGGGTGCGACGACTTGTTGAATGTTGGGTACACGGTGCACATACTATCACTATGGAGGCACACGGTGCGGCATCGAAATGCCCTGCGGCCAGGAAAACGCCACCATTGCGTTATCCAAAAGAACCATGCTTACAATTCAAGTGACGAAAAGGCTCAGTCCCAATATTGTCTGAATTTTCGATGGTATGCCCCCAAGTGTAAACTTTGTTGGTATTAAGGGAAGAAGGTTTGAGAGCGATCGTGTAAGTCTACCACCGGGGGCGGGACTGTGATTTTTTGTTGCATATATGTGGTTGTTTGTTTGCCTTTTCGCAAATTAATCAAATAGCGTATTCAAGCAATCAACTTCATGGGTGCGACCACTTGTTGCAAGTGTGGGTGCTGCACTGTCACATAACTGAGGGGCGAGCACCCTGCTGGTGGAACTCCTGAAATAGGCCGTCGAGATTCGGCCAGTTGAACGCCCACAATTCGTGCAAGACATGAATTCAAAATTCAGGTGGAGTAAGTCTAGTTTCCCAAAAGATTTCTGACTGACGTGCGCTGAATCCAGTAGTGCAAAATTTTTCGCGCCGCGCTCCGCGCGCATTGCAGTTTCACTTTGTGTATACTCATTTGGCCACCTGTCTAGCGCCAATTGGAATTGTCCCTCCCACGCGCCTGTGGTCCGCAAAGAAGACAAAATGTGGGCCGTAATCTTTGAAAAAAAATAAAAACTCAGGCTAAGTGATAGGCCAGAGAGCCTTGGGGTCATGCAGTGCAATGTCGTTAGTCAAATTGGGGTAACTGCACACTCTCGCGCTCGCGCGAACGAGTGGTTGTTGGCTGTGCCTATTTCCCTTGCTGCTCTCATGACCGTATACCTCACTTGCATCGTATTTTAGAATATCACAGCACCCAAACGTATACCCTTGAAATTGATCTCTAGGCGATAATTTGTTGGAGAGCGCCCCTGAAATAACAAATTTGGGTTATCAATTTCCAGGAATGGGCGCTTACTGTTCCCATAAGCCACGCGGGAAGTGCCTTTTCCTGCAATCAGGGGGTCTGTCAAACGGAAAATTTCTTCCTTGTTCGCTACGCGCCAACCTATGGTGGCGCTCGCTTAGATAGTTTTCATCTTGTCCGTCCCACCCAATCGCCAACGACAATCGCCGCCCTTGTTTTGTAACTGTTTTTAAAGTTTTCGGCAAGGAATAGCAAAATATAGTAGTTCTCAACTGATGGAATTTTGCACACAAGGGTGACGGGGCCACAAAATTCCACAGTTAAATTGATACCTGTAGGGTTCTCTACTAAGTCTACCTATTGCGTGCACACATATTTTGGTTAACTTTCGCAAGGAACCGTCGAGAGCCGCGAACGAATCGATGAAGTCAAGAGGAAGGAAAAAAAAAAACTGTCATCTTGCGTACTCCTAATTTTCGAGACAAAGCGTGGAATACCTGCTCTGGAATGTGGGGCCTATATCACAAATTGAAATTCTCAAATAAATACAACTTTAACCTCACAGTATTAAAACCTAAAATCGCCCCTGGACCTTTGTTGTCCTTTCGCAAATGTAAGTAGAGAAACATTGTTTTTAGGGCGAGAGACGCCGCGTGGAGTACTGAAACGCTTACATACATCAACCGTCAAGCATAGATTATGGCGTATATAACCTGGTCAGATTAGCCCATAGAGAGCCGCCAGATGGTGTCAACTGCAGATAATGAGTGAGAGGGCTAGCTGCCGAAAAAGTACCGTACTCCACTTACTGACCGAAATCACCCCACCGTTCTCGAGCTCGAGCAGCTAGCAGCTTCATGCTATATCGACAGCGAACGTCAAGCCCCCCCCCCCCCCCTCTCCCCCTTCCAAGCCTTCTTGTTTAAGTACTGTGGCGAGGACAATGTGGCACTCCTCCGCTCCAATCAACTAATCAATGACGTTTGACAAACCGACGTACTGTCATTTTTTACGCCTCTCCCGGTTAGACTATATTTGTACGCTACACGGTAGAGACGTAGCTAGAGTTTCGTGTGGGGAGGGGGGGGGATGTTCACCCCCGGGCCCCCTCACCAAAGGAATATAAAAAATATAATGAAAAGTTGGAAAATCTTGTGACCATTCGAATTTTTTTGAAAGGTGGCTTAAGTTTAATATTCCCAATGAGACACAAGATTTTCCAAACAAAAGACAGTATGTTTGATTTTTGATGAACTAAATTACACTAACCACAACAACTCAACTCTAAAACAAAACCTTTTACAAAAAATATTCAATTTGTTGTCAGTTCGTCATCACAAGTCTGCATTTTTGCTTGAATTGCTAACAACAACCTGGAACGACCCTGTTAGTTGCAGCGCTAACCATTATTAATACACGTTCATGGCAGAGTAGTTTCTCAATAGGGCGCTGTCAATCAGTCTCACGGGGGGTTAAGCTTGTTTATTTTCCCCCTCATTTTTTTTTCCTGTTTACGTCACCAACAAGTCAAATCTATATTGTGCAAAAGAAAATCGGAGCTCCTGGTATATCTACAGGATTTCAGACATTGTTTTTTCACTATGTCTATACATGCGGTGGAAAATTGGTCATGGTGGACGTGAAAAAAACATGAATAGCTTTTCTTCTTTCACTTGTGATGAGTCTGGGTGGCATATTTTATTGTATAATAAGGCTGTGAGAACAAGTGCAAATTTGAACGTCTTGGGTAGCTGGCTGCGGGCACAAATTCTTGTGGCAAATACACTGCCCAAATGTTTTTGCCATCCCCATCTCACATTTATTGTTTGCTCACATTTAACTGACCTCTACTGATATCTATCTGTCATAACCATGGATGACTTGGAACCTGTCTACCACATTGGCCCTAATATTGCTATCAGTGCTCACAAAAAGTATGCCTGCAAACTCATTTCCTAAGCCTGTGGCAGTGGCATTGAAACCCCCACTTCCCCAAGAAATGAATATCTGACTTGTTGACACTCATAGTTGAACCCTCCACAAGTTACCATTAAACAGCATTTAGGTGTGGAGGGGGAAATCCCCAATCCCCCCCATTGCCCAATGAAAGCTTCCTGTGCCCACACATTTCTAGGTCACCATGAGAACTGTACCGAGATGTAATTAAACAAATCTTGCAGAGGTAGGACTCATGTACCTAGGGAGAGATGGGATGAAAGACAAATCCACCTTCCCCGGACCTCTGAAAGATAATGAAGGTAAACACTGCTCACAGGCAGAGATGGAGTAATGTAACAAACTTGTTTAGCAGTCCGATAGCTCAAATTGAAGTTGGGAAAATGGATTATTTATTGGATTTAATCAAAATCTAATAACACTCGGCGAACATACATGTAAGCTAAGGCTAGCCAGTAGCAGACTCCATCCACCTAACCAAGTTTCAAAATGATCGCATGTATGGTTTTAGAAGTTAGAATGAACGTGACGAACAAAAAAAAGGGACGAACTAAACGAACGGACGAACGAACGACACGAACGACGAGAAACATGATGATTTAAGATCTGTCTCCCGCAGCTAAAAAGACTGAGGTTCAGAACATTCTTATTTTGTTGGAAATGTAACTTTCAACCTTTGTATTTGTCTGACTCCAATTCCTGCACCGTGATGCTCGAACCTTGTGGATTACCAACAATTTAGCCCGAAATCAATCCAGTTTGTATGGTTGCACATTATACAACTGCTTCTACAAATGGTAGAGCGTTTCGGCCCTCCCACATCGGTAGAACGGGGTCGTACCCTCGATCGTGTCATCCAAAGACTTTCAAGATGATACCTTTTTGCTTCTAGCGGTCCCATCAGCACAAACGGCACTGCAAACAGTGACGGAACTGCTGCTTGGCAGCACTGGTCCCGTTGTCTGGACATTCACAGCAGGTTGACTCGGGCCGAGGTGTCGGGATCATAAGCCCCCCCCCCCCCCCCCCCGAAAACTAGCCGGCTGTCACAGCGTGGCGCCAACGTCCCCCTTATTTCCTCTGCATACCGAGTTTAGAATGCTGTGACCATTGGACGATCGAGGATGGCATGGTGTCAAACGAAGTCAGAAAGACGTACTTAATGACGGAGAGAAACATACTTTATGAGGCACTGGGCCCGTAATTTTCCAGAAATCTCCGAACAATACAAAATTGAAGTAATGCGAGAGATGAATACAATAGGATCTTTTCTTTCTCCGATACGCACACCCTTTCAGTTGTTAAAATGGATCACTTTAACCATAGTCATGACTGATCAGGTGCGTGTTTGGCCAGCAGGGTTCCAAGTTGAGCAAATTATGGTTGGTGGTATCACATATCGTACGAGTTGACTTTCGAACATTGATTTTGACCAATAAATCCACACAGATCTAGCTCAAGATGTGGGTGTCAAAATGATGAAAATTCAGATAAGATACCTAGGGTTGTGAATAGTGCACACAGCAGTTGTTGACTTGAGACAGCTGGGACTACAGGCTGGGCCTGGGCTGCAATTTTCTAGGTATCCAACACACTATTCGATGTAATGTCTGAAGTCTATTATTGTTTTCTGTTTCTCCGATACCACACCTTTCATTGTTGAATAGATAAACTTTACCATAGTCATGACTGATGCCTGTAGCATATTTGCCGGCAGTGTTCCAAGTCGCGCAATTTTATGGTCAGTGCAATTCACTTAAATAGCGAGTTTACTTTAAACATCTATTGGACCAATAAACCCCACACAGTATGTGACAAAATGAGGAAATTCCATCATTTCCGAAGGAATGTTGTGACATTGAAGAAATCTTAAAATGCCTAAACTCCCACTCAACACCAACACCCACCACCACAGGGCTGCGTTGAAATGTTGCACTGAATGAACCTGGGAGTTTGTTAATAGTGCACCCAGTTGCTGACTTGAAGGCCGCTGTTCTACAGGCTGGCCCTAATTTTCCAGAATCCAAACAATACTATCTGTCTAGTATTTTTTCCTCAGCTTCCACACCTTTTCAGTTGTGAATGGATCAATTTTCTCAAATAGTCATAGCTGATGCAGGTAGCGTTTGGCCACAGTGTTACAAGTTGAGCAAATTATGCCGGTCAGTGGTGCCCATATGGTAGCGGAGTTTACTTTTCGAACATCGATTGGACAATAAAATCCACACAAGCTCGAAGATTGGGTCAAATGATGAAATTCTTTCACTCATTTCAGAGAAACTATTTTGACATTAGAAAAATCTTACCTTGCTAATTTTTCCCTCCTCCCTTTCTCTCCCCTCAGCCCGCACCCTCTTCTTGAAATGATGTACTGAATGAACTAAGATTTATTGAATAGTGACACATTGTTGACTTGAGCCGCTGGGACTACAGCTGGCTCGTAATTTTCAAAGAATGCTAAAGCAATACTATTCGATGTAATGTCTAAAGTAATTGTTGTGTCTCCGATACCACACCTTTTCATTTGAAATTATAAACTTACCATGTCATGACTGATGCAGGTGGCATGTTTGACGAAAGTGGTTCCAGTTGGAGGCAATATGGTCAGCGTATCACGTATGTATAGCCGTTGACTTTTAAAACATCTATTTGGACCAATAAACCCATACTGAGCTCAAAGATATTTGTCAAAATGATGAAATTCACATCATTTCCGAGAGGAAATATGTTTTTTTGACATGGAAATAAGATCTATAATTGCCTTTCTTCCTCTCAATAACCTCTGAACTTGAATATTGATCAACTGAATAAACCTGGGAGTTGTACACAAGTTGTTGACTTGGTATTCATGACTTCGGAACAACCCAACCCGTGGGTGAGACCTTACTATGTATTTGTACGAATCTGGTGGAAAAAGTTCGGCTGTGATGTTATGTTGGTAATTCGATTAGTTACAATGGTAAAGAGACAATTGTTTCGGAGAGGACACTCTTCAACGGAAGCTGAACCAACCCCCAAAATTATGAATTATTTAACCTAACCTTTTTATTTTCTAATTGCATATTGGAACTAACAATGGATATTGCCTACTTCGACGAATGAACCATAGCAATAGTGGAAGTGAATCCTGAAATTCGTTGCACATGTGATATACCCGCAGAATCGCCAAATAGTTTTTAACCCGCATTTGGTGAGAACCGGAAGTGTTAACGGGCTCCACCACCCAGGCACTTTTAGGCAGTTCCCAGGCCAGCTTGCTTTGAGTCCCGGGAATATGTAATAGAATGATTGGGTGTTTGGGTTATGGGCTTGAATCATTCAACTTACACCTGAACCTGCAATATTGCATCTATAGACGACAGTTGAAACAAGTTGCAGTATGGTCAGAGGGGCGTACTGTTCAGTGTTCTTCGTAGTGTGCCGGGGGATGTAGCAGTTACTGTTTCTCGCCAGATGTCCCGATGAATGGGAGACATATTTATGATTCAAATTGATCAGCGATCGTTCCTCCCGTCATTCTGTGTCATCGTATACTCGGTATACTGCTAGTCATGAAAATTCCGATGAGGTCCAAGCAGTTTCCAAACAAGGCAATCAATCACGGTACGACAATGCGCATTGCGCAATTTACCTTTCTCAGATCTTCGGAAGATTTGAGAAGGATCGAGTAAACTGCGAAAGTGGTTCGTCATCCACCGACCTCGGGGTTGTACTCCTCAATGCCTTATGGAGTGGGGTATTGAAACTTAAGTTCGATTGACTAGTGTATTTTTATCACCGAATTTGGCCAACATCTTCTCGATTGCAGAGTGTATGTACACCCTTAAGTTTACAACCTCATGTGGTTGTATGGGATATTGTCTCAATCATGAGAGGCTGCGTTTGAGCATTATCAATAGAACGTAAACTCCTGTGAAACATCGGTTGCTGTGAAACTTCATCGAGCTTGTTAGTGTAAATTTGAGTGTTACCGCCTTCATTTTGTCTCCTGGTCGCGAGGAAGGGCTAGCGAATTTTCCGTTGTTTCATGACGAACAACACATATACAATGTTAAAGCCTTTGGTATATCACTATTGGGTCGAACGTGGAATTTGAAATACAGGATGCCTGCTTGATATTTCAGCCACTTAGCTTTTCGGATCTTCAACAGCAGATCATACCCAACCAAGAATATGGATATGGTATTTAATTTTTTTCAATCAATTTTTAATATTACCTGTCCCATTTTCCCTGAATTTTACGAAGGTAGTTCACTGCTTCAGAAGGCACGGGAAGTGCCACTCCTTGCCAATACTCGGGGCCTCGCCCCAACCGTTATTGGTGCTCTGCTTATAATGGTCATTCGTGTCCGCCCCAACACCCCAATCATCAACACAAATCGCCGCACTCGATTTGAAATTTCCAAACTTGTGATGAGGAACAAGTCGGTGTCACTTTTTCCGTTTGGTCACAGCGCTCAGATCGATCCTCTTGTCAGATCTGACTTAGGGCCGGTCACAATAAAAACGATTTTTTTATCGTTCTGCTGCTAACAACACGATCTTCTTCATTTCAGCTGAAACCAGAGAAGGGGGTCTGTAGGGTAAAAAAATGTCATAATAATATAGCAACATCACAATATCTTCTCCAAATCGGGATTGTTTGAAAACGACCACATTCATGAATGGACTTCATATCGGAAAACGAATAAAGTCGTACGATAACTTCGTTTAGCTCAACGATAAACAGAAATATTGATTACAAAACGTAGGGATAGCTATTTCACATGAGAATGGTTCGGCAAATAGCGAATGACGTCCTTTATCATGTGACAGTGAGATTCAGCCGTCATGACTATGTGGCTGGTATTATTCAGCTGGAACCAAAATTATCGGATCGGTTGCACGACACGAATCGTTGTAATGTGACCGGGCTTAAAGGTTGGTTTATTTACTAGGCACGCAAATGTGCGAATAGGCGAATACGCGATTCGCCTTGCGAAGAGGAATCGCGTGTCCGCGGTGTCGCGTGTCGCGTGGGTATTCGATAGGCACGCGAATCGCGAACTCCGGCAAATAAATTGCAGGGGGAACACAGAACTAGATGTCGTGTCTATTTACGCTATTCCGCGCGAAAACGGAAAGAAACATGGCGCTTCGCGAAGCACATCAAGTTAGGCAAGATGGTCTTATTGCCACAGGATATACCTCCTCATTGAGAAAATACAGAGGAGACGCAAGTTCACCCATTTGACGACAACGACTGTACGCTATGGGCCTATAGGCTTAAGGCTATGGTCCTGTATGATGTCCCTGAAATTTCCAACGAAATGGGGCGCACACTCTAAAACAAAAGAGTGAATGTACACCCGCATGAGTGTGCGGTGTGATCATCACTCCATTTTCACCCTTTCATTACTCCATTCACTCCATTGTAGAATCTTCGCCCATTAGAGCATCTTCACTCTTCTATAGTGGAATTCGAAGTGTGCTGACTGACCAATCCAATGTTCCATAGAGAGCCGATACGGATCTTCGCCCCTTCTAGCAGTGCTACTTCACTCTATTAGAGTGAATTCCACTCTACATTCGATGTTTGCTGAGTGACTACGTCATTATAGTGAAAATTCACTCTTTTGCTTCTAGAGAGCATGCATGAGTGACATGGGTTATAATAGACTGGCAATGACATTTTCCGGGGATGACGTTTTTCAGTATTTTGTATTTCATGCCCTGAGTGGGTCAGACGAAGGCTAGAAGTATACCTTCGCTGGGCTGGGTCGATTCCCCGAGTAGATCTAACCAACCCGAATGCGGAAGATTCCCGAGACCTCGGGGGAAATTCCCACGATCAGGTTATAAAACGCTCCAACAATCCATCATGCCAACTATTCGAACATATGGCACAGTTAGAATAATGCAAGACTATTAGACCTATTTAACAGCGAAATAAAGGGAATTGTAACGAGGTATTTGACCCGATATGCCTATTGTGGCAGCAAAATACTGAAATTCTCAGTATACCGTGTCACATTCGGCGTCCCCATAGCGGTCATAAATCGCGAGCTGTCGCGGGCGCGAACACGCGATTTGAATGTCACCAGACAATTCGGTTTTTGTCGCGACCCGCGACAAAAAATCGCACATCGCGCACATTCGCGGAACGCGTGCCTAATGAATAAGACCATATAAATAACACTATGCCGGCGAAAAAATAGTCTATGTCGCGTATTCGCACATTCGTACATTTGCACATTCGCGTGCCTATAAAAGCACCTACGGTTATAATTTCGGGGAGGACAATTTTTGGCAGAATAGTCTCGAACTTGGTGAGATTTTCCTTTTAAGCCAAAATCGTTCAAATCTCTGACATATTGAGGGTTCTCCTATATTCTACTTTAGTTATCACTACTCATTGACTATCTACACTGCCCAGCAGTTGTTCTTTCAATTACTCATAGCATTGCAACAATCAGTGAGGGGGAATTTTGGCTGCGAAATTGTCAAAGTTGATGCGTAAATAGTTTTTCGGACAACGTTCATGCCTTTTAAAACGGTACTAATTCGGCATCTACCGTTAATATTCACAAATCAATAGTAGAGGTAAGAATAAATTCTTGTTCAATTCCTAATTGTAAAACAGCTAATCCCAACCGTTATCCTTGATCCCCGCAACTTCAGGAAGTCCTCATACACAATTTTTTCTCCCACACACATTTTTTTTTTTCCGGTGACTGCCTGGTTTCAATCGATACCCCGCCGACTTTCCTCCGCGGCAGCCTGTTTTCCATGAATACTTACATGTCTGCGGTGGGTCAAAATCTATCTGTTCAATGGCCCGCCGAAAAGTAAGGGGGTAGGCAGTAGGGATGCACTTTCTGGCACCAGTGTATCTCTCACACCAGGTCCGCGAATAAGACAGTGCTCTCTAGTTAGTATTTTGCATGTGAGCTCTGAGTTTATGAAAGGCCAGACAGCAGCGTACCAACTGTCTAGACATCCATACAGTGTTTTGCCCTAGCTCTTGCTCCAACCTTACGTGCTTATCACCAAGGCGAAGAAGCCTAGTCACCATTTTCAAGACCGTTGGTGTACCCAACTGGAATGTCGAACCCTGAATAACCCCCCCCCCCCCGGGGAACCACAGGCCCCCCTCTATGGGCCGACCGTTCTACCACTGGGCAACCTTCTAATTTTGGAGCCAAACGATTCCGAAGGAGATCGTGGTTAATAACAAACATTTCTTTCTCATATTTTGGTTTCGCACGAAGGAGAATTTCACACTTGAAAATCCGCTCATTGTTACGTAGAAGGGCGGGGTCGGCAAAAGGAGCCAGAGATAAATAGTTGCTGTGACGTCGAGAACCATGGGATAAGGAGGAGGATCCTCCACTGCCCTCACAATTTCAGGGTCCCTTCCCTCTATCATTTTTGCCTTCATATGTACACTATATATACCCGCACCTCGACTGCCGTGTAGCGGGGGGGCGAATTTTTTCCCCACATGCAACGTTCCCATAGACGCGCGATTGGTGATATCCGGCACTTTAACCAGAAAGTCGTTCTTTTTTTTTCTTTTCCTGTCCGACATACTCGGTACAATTGGTGAGGGGAAGATTATATTATTTCTTTTTTTTTTTTCTCCGCGACACTGGAAGTGGTCCGGGGATGTTTGGTGCTGGGGTTGTAGCCCGCCGCCAAAACTTTAGGGCGTTAGCGCAATATCTCTTTAAACGCTTTGTCCGATTGATCTGAATTTTGGTACATATGTTCGCCCTAGTCAATCTCGGATGAGATCGAGAGTGGGCATCACTTCAATGCTTGGGGGCCGCTAATTTGCATAATTTCTGCGAAATTTTCAAGTTAGTTGATTGAACGAAACGTGGTGGGTAGGGACTATAGTTGATCCCGAAAATGTGGAAGTCATTTACAGGTCATCGGCGGTCAAATTTGCAAAATTTATGCGATTTTCCAAACTTCGTTAGTTTGAACGAAACTAACTGGTTGGATGGGGGTACATTTGTTCCTCACAATTTGGTCTTTGAAAGCCATCTGGGTCAAATTTAATTGCAGAATTCAAGTGCCGATCAACTCCTGATCACAACAAACTTGGTGGATGAAGTTTTATCTTGGTTTCTGACAAAATGGGGTCTTTCTGGGGTTTTTAGAACTTCCGTCCCAATGAATGCTCAAAAGCGGGGTTATACGTTGCGGTTCACCCGCCTACACATGGGTTTAGTTTACTCAGTGGTGTAGAACGTAAGTTTGAGTGGGGGCTGGAATCTGATGATGGATCTACCTCCCCGTTGCAAATATTTTGTTTGTTTTCGGTGGTTTTAGATGCATTTTGTGCACTGTGCGCTCCAAAACACTTCTTTCCAGAAATAGTTTTGCATTTTCACGTCTTATATGCGACTTGCTACTTTCTTTTTTCCTGCCACTTTTACTGAGCGTCATTGCATCAGTAGGGGGGAGTTGGTGGTAAAAATCTTACCTAACAGCGGATGCTTTTCGGGCCAGGTCAGGCAGAATATCGGCCCTTCTTGTTCCATCTGGCCTTTTTTCGCTGCCCACCATTTTCAACAATTCCTGTATTTTTCCCTCCAATTTTCTCATCTCACTCAGAAACTGTGTCGCGTCGTCTTCCCCTCTTCCCCTCCCCCCCTCTTCACCCCTCTTCCTCCCTCGACGCCTATTACCCGCCAAACTCGCTCTCCCCACCTTTGGGAAATGTTCACCTTCACAGGTTGCCTTCAATAATTACAATTTCGTGGCATTTTATTACTCATCTCATCAAAACAAAATCTTGGTTTTTACATGTAAATAATGCGATTTACTGCTTCCGATCTTGTGTTTTTTCTCTGCATGCATGTGCTGAGCACAAGGTATTAAGTGCCCTTCGTTGGTTTAGATTTTTCCCTCGCCACGTTACAGTTTCATCATGCGACTTAAATCTTCAAAACGATCGCCCGAATCTCATATAAGTTCCCTCAAGTTCTCCAATTGCTTTGAGTTAGTCAGGGGCGGTGGCGTCGTGCCCATGGGGCCCGGGGGGCCCCCAACAATTGTCAGAGGGTCGAAAATAGTTGTCATAATTTCAAATTGAAAACCCTTCTCGAAAATCGCAAAGTAGACTACTAGTCAATCGCGTAAATAATCGTTGCGGATGCCCCCACACCTCAGCATAAACATATCTCGAGATTATTATGCCATTGCCTTTCGAATATGCCCGTCCTTCTCGCGCTTGCTTTGATATCAAATATACTAGCGCTACCAACAGACCAACCTGCCGTCATTCCGTTCGAGCCTTCTATCGGCCGATTAAAATGCAAAATGCATCAAAATTTACGTAAATCACACGCTGGACCCCCCTGATTTTGCAACTTGTCTCGATTTATTCATGGATATGTGTTTGAACATACACACCACAGCTCTTGGGGTTACCAAATGGCGGTCCACACGAGCAAATCGGCCCGCCAGATGGTGCTTATCTATAAACGTTGCGACTCGGAATATCCCTTCTTGACGATTTTGCGCGAAACCACTGCTTGACAAATCATGGTGCCACTTCCCACTTCACCTAATTTAAAATCGCATGACCTGCTAAAGGATATTCCGTTTTAAAATGTGTGTAAGTTTACTTTAAAATTTAAACATAAAAAAATGGCCAGCTGCCCTCACCATTTTGCTCAAAATACAACAAAACCCAATTCGGAAAAACACTTGGGCATTAAAAGCACGGCTAAGAGAATTGACTTTTCTGTGCGATTATTCATCTTTCAGCTAAAAATGCTACTTGCACTCACCATTTGGCATGCATCTAAAAAAAAAAAAAAAAGGGATACCAAAAAAAAAAAAAAAAAAAAAAAAAAAAACGCTTACATCACTAGATTTGCTACTCTGCGCGGAAACCATTTATGGGGTCTCGCTTCGCAATTATAGGCCCTCATTCCCATGAACATAAGTGGCTAAAGTGAACAAATCATACTAATGCTTCAAGTTTTTTTTTTTAACTAATCACTGAAGTAGCCAATCTGGAAGATCCACATTTGGCTTTGAGAGTACCTTATTTTGAGAATTCACTATTCTGCGCGGCAACTGATGGTGCCACTTCGATCATGCTCTTGAAACTAGGGTGGTTAAGATTAAATTCATTTTAACAAACCTTGCAAAGTTTATTTTAATTTATGACGATGGCCATGAAGAATGGCCATCTGGGGCTCACCGTGCAGCTGAGAAACCATAGTTTGAAGTTTTCGATGAGCTTCACGATCAACCAAGGGTGCCCGCTCTGCCTTTCATAGAATATAATAATAAGCTGAATTTCTTTTTTTCAAATTTAGGTCTATTCTATCATTTGATGCCCATCTCTGCGCATGGTGCTCCCCGTTTTGGTAACGGAGACGCTTTTACTTCAAAAATTCGAAAAAACAAACCAGCCCCCCACAAAAAAAAAAAACACAAAAAACATCAAATGTGCCGCGCATCCTAAATAGATCACGACATTCAGACGGTCAGTGGCACACTCATTTTTTCACATATTTTTGCTGGCCCCATCTGAAACCCATCATTGGAACCCCTGAAAATCTCTGTAATGCATGAACTAAGAATGTAAAAGAAGTTGTAGCCGAAACCTATCAACTGAATATTTTCGAGAATATTTCCCGATTAAAAAAGTTGGAACTTTTTGTTAATTTTTAGGGGTGTTGCTACACTTCCATAAGTCACGGAAGTGGGAAGTGTTTTTCCCCAAGCCCGGCGGTCGTTGTAAATCTATGTGTTATACGACTAAATAGTGAAGCTGATACTGATTAAAACAATTATAGCACAATGAAAATACAGCATCTGACTGAAAATGAGAATGGAATTGCGTAAATTTGGAAAAGAATGTTGTTTCTGAAAACCAAAGAGGGTTTCCAGACACGATAAGTGTGCGTGGGGAGTCGCAAGGTAATTCTCCGCCTCCCAGTTTCCACGGGGGGGGGACGGGGGGGGGGGGGGGGGGGGGGGGCTAGGGGATTGCCAGTCGGGGGACCAATTGAATCTTGTAAATCCTGACTGACTGAACGTTTTTAAATCGGCGTCGATAGCGGTTACACGAGAGGACAATCCGACTTTAAAGGTCCAACGTCATGCAGCCATGTTCCAATTGCAAGACGCACCCCTAGACCCCAGAGATGGTCCGTCATGGTTGCGTCGTGGTCAGGGAAGTAAATGACACAGAGGTACGTACAAGTCCAACGATGGTGAGACGTGATCTAGACGCACATGTGCGTTCGGTCCGTCATCTACGAATTCCGCGAAATTGGTGCTGTACTTACTGACTACTGTATACGGTCGGATAGCTGTTGGCTGGGTGCGTCTAATGGGGGTCCGTCATTGTCGGCAAATGGTGTAGTTCCACAACTGAGTTTGAGGTACGTCATTTTGAAGGGCGATGGTCCATCCATCTTGTGACGCAGGGGTGCATCATGACAACTCGAATGCAACACCGCACCTACGGCCGGTGCAACGTGTGCTTGGTGGCCAGTGGGGGGCCCCGGGGGTCTAAGGGGTGCGCTTGCCGATTGACCATGTGGGGCATGAATGGTATTTGGAGTGTCTGGGGAAAACACCGGGCCGCGGATGTTGTCGAGGTGAGGGGGGGGGGGGGGTCATCTAGACAGATGACGCCATTGCAGAACGCGGTGGAATGAATGTGGAAAGTCCTCTGAACGGCTTGTGATTGACCAAACGAATGGCAGCTTACTCTGATAGGCAAAGTTACCATGTGGCATTAGCACGCCGGAGACGTACGCGTCCCGTGTGTGGGGACCATGCATCCACTTCGGCATTTTAACACCAACCTGGGGGGGAACTGCCAAACCACGTTCTGTTTTAAACTGTACGGTAAATGGGTGTTCGGTGCATTTTGTGCGAGCAGCAGTGTCTAGGGGAACATTGCGGGACCGCAGGGCGTGAAATTGGCGTCTCAACAGGCTTTGATTTACAAAAAAAAGGAGCGAAAAACTAACTCTGTGTTGACACCGCATCACTCCGTCTGTCAGATATTATTCTCATAAACTGATAAACAATTGAATACCCTAACACACGAACTGCTACTTGTATGATATTTTCCACAGTGGTATTCCCTTGAAACAAAAAAGTACTTCGCAAATCGGGAATGATCGCCTTCATATTGCCCCCTTGCCTGAGGCACATTCTTTCAGGCCAGGGTTGTTGATTTGCGACTTTCATGTCACCTGTCGCATTTCTGGATCAACCCATGTGCCGTCTCCGGCATTTACATAATGGTCGCTCCACTTCAGGTTTTTATGGATGGATGGGTGTGTCCCCGACACAAACCGGATTGATAGACTTTCGGATGGTCTTAACCCTCATTGGTAGGCCACGTTGTCTGAAGCAACTGGGGCAGGTACTAGATTACTCGAGATCAGAAGTGGACATCCCTTCCCTCCCAGACGGTTTTATTTTATAGCCTATCGCCGGCCCTCCCAGAGTTTTCTTCGTATCCGTACCGTAGATTCTCAATACCAACTCAACGCTAGTATATAACCAGTCGCCATAACAATCCTATTGGCCCCAATAGCTTGGAATTCGTGCGAACGAATCGCTAGTACTAGTAACTAACCGATAAATCACTTAAAACTTGGGAAAGGAGAAGAGGGAAATGGAGACTCAGTATTTTAATGCGTCCATGTTTCGAGCGGAGTTGGCAGCCCTGGAAAAAAAAAAGAGAAGTTTGACGATTTCTTCATCGCCATCTCGGCAGGGGGGGGAATCGGTGATCTCTGTAAGTTTTGTTCCTTTTTTCTTTTTTTCCTTCTGCCATCCTTACTATTTATTCGTTTTGGGACAACATGTAAGGTGTGTTGCTGGTTACACCATGCATCTCAACGTGATTCATTGTTCAAATGTCCTGACATTTCCAAAATAAATATGTCCACAGTAAAGTCGTTCCACAGTTAAGAAATATATATTTATTAAAAATAATATAATGATAATTTGATGAAACGTTTCAGTTCGTCACTGATAACTCTGCACCGCGGAGAAAATAGCATCGCGAGACACAACCCCCCTCCCCCCCCTCCCCCCCCCCCCTCCCCTCTCGCCTCCAACCAATACTTAAGAAAACACCAATTCACTTTGATTTCTTTCGCACAGAAATTGTAGGGACTCAGGGGCGTATGCAGGATTTGTCGACCCGAGGGGGGGGGGTGGGGAGCGGGTCAGTCCGACTGAACTTATGTTTTCTAATGCGCGGATTTCCCAGCTACCATGCAGTTTGTGCCATCACGCCACCCTCATATTGTGAGGGACTACAAGAAAATCCAATTCATTCTGGATGGAATTAATTCCTTCCCCCCCTAATAGCTGAGGAGCATGCATGGTAGTGTTATGGGGTATAGTTAGGGGTAGTAGGGTAAAACGTGCAGTGGTTAAGTTTCTTTTCTTCTGGAAGGGGTCGTGGTTCAGACTATCATTGACCCCCGTTCTTAGCATAAAAACCAAACAAAACAGTCGGTAGTCTGAAAACGTGGTTTTTTACTTTTGGTTTACTCACCGAGCGCGACAGAAAAAACGTTCATGATACCGCTACAACATTCACCAATCGATCACTTTATTTTTTCCTAAACGTGCAATGCCCTGCCTGCGTCAGTCTATCAGGTTTACGCAGGTTCTGCAAGTTTTCCCCTTGGCGCTATCCAAACCTGTTCCCCCCACGTTTTCGGCGGTCAATCTTCCTGCATGATATGAACACCAGGCAGGAAGATTGAGGTCAAAGGTCTCCTAAAAGTGCCTAACGAACACATGCCAGCCGCATGGCATGACACTCCATCCGCGCACAATCTGGAAATCGCCAGGACGCCAACCAACACTTCTTGAGGAGGGAGTTTTATAGTTTTTATTAGTTAAGGCTTTTTTGATTGTGTCACGGCCCCTTTGGGGATCAGGTGGAATCTAGGATTATTTAGGGCCAGGAGGCATAGAAAGATCGCTGTCCCAGGAGGCCGATTTAAGACTAAGAGACAGGTTGCCGCCATCCGCTCTGTGAATTTGACAATTTGTTATTAATCAAAAATCCTCAGAATGCGACCTGGTGTACAATTATTAGCATTGGAGTTAAGCTCAATTGAGGAGAAGAATACCACCAGAAATGAAATGATTTAACATGATAGGACGCGTACCCGCCCACGCTCCCCTGGTCCCGGACCGTGAGTGTTGTTCTGAATCTACCTAATATCATAACATAAAGCCAGTTGCGTCGTGCCCATTGGGCCCATAAGGGCCCGGGGGCCCGCTCCCCCCCGCCCCCCATTTTTTTTCTTTTTGGTCAGCAGGTTTCATAAAATTTGGCATAATTTAAATTAAAAAAGGGTATTCTTGAAATCGGAAAGTAGATTATATTGTCAATTGTTCTTTAATGGTCGTTGCGGATTCCCTGCAAACCCTCACCCCCTCACTCCCCCCCCCCCCACCACACACACACCTCAACCTATCGATACCAGTATGTCATTGCCTTCGAATATGTCTGCCCTAAGCTCGCGCTTGATATTTGATATCAAAGATACATAGCGCCACAACTGACCAACATGAGGTCATTACAGCTCAGACTTCTACCGGCCCGAGAAAATGCTCTCGGGGGTTCCAAATGCCGTCCGCAGGCCAAATCCGGCTCCCGCCCGAATGATGCAATCCGGCTCACCATACTACCAATTTGGGAACAAATATGTTAAGTTTTTTCCAGACAAGAAAACATAGGAATTTAATGAACGTTCATAACGCTGGAAAACGTCGATACATGTATTTTAAATGCACTATCAATGAAATATCAACATCCTTTTAGTCAATCAATATTGTGACCACTAATATATTTTTCCCGGTTTAGGATTTTTTTTGTTATATTTATGCCATCTAGAACTAACAATTTGCGACCTACAGATCTTCCTCTCTTCTCTTCTTTGAAAATTTCGTGCTACGCTGGCTTGACATCTGGTCCACCTTGGCCCCACTTCACTAATCTAGAATCGCTGAACGCAAAAGTGATCTTTCTGTTTATGTGGAAGTTTCTTTTAATTCAATGAATTTACGAAGAGGCCATCTGGGCCCCACCATTTGGCGTCTAAGAACCCCCATTTGATTATTTTTGCATAGCACGACTTATATGAAATTCACTTCCATTTGTGAAGTAAGTGTAGTTATTTATTTATTTATTTATTTATTATTTATTTATTTATTATTTATTTATTTATTATTTATTATTATAGATAGAGATGGCTATCTGGCACTCACATTTGGCATCTGTAAAGACCTACTTGAATACGTGCGCGGAAACCAATTATGCCGCTTCGCAATCAGGCAATTTAGGCACAAATTCGCCATGAACATATGAGGGTTAAGGTGAAATCATTCTAATGGTGAAGGTAAAGCTAATTATTTATGAAGATGGATTGGAAATAACCATTGCATTCAATGAAAACGAATTTCAAAAAAATTGCCACGCTGCGCGGCTACCAGGTGCCGCGATTCCTCGGATTAGCCTTGAAAATCGCAAGGACATAGAGGGGCTTAAGGTTGAATTCATACTAATGCTTCAAGTTTATTTTTGAATCATCACATGAAGATTAGCCATCTGTGAGATCACCATTTGGCATTTGAGAAGACCTAATTTCGAAAAATTCGCGACGCGGCGCGGGAAACTATGGTGCCGCTTCGAATGGATGGTTTATAAAGTTGCTTGAGCATACGGTAGCTAAGATGAAATTCATTTCAATTGGCCAAAGTTATTTTCATCTACAACATGAAAAATGGCCATCTGGGTCACCGTGCATCTGACAGTTTTCGCTAAAGCTTCGCGGGCAACCATGGTGCCGCTATAGCCTGCTTTCATAGGAATAATGGCTATCAACCAAGCTTTTGGCTGAAGTGAACAATTTTCATCTCAAATAAATTATTTGAAGGAAAAAAAAAATGGACCATAGGGAGCGCCTTTACACCAAAAAAATACACTCTATACATTCGGAGTGGCGCAGCAGTAAATGAGTGTCGCGCAGCACACTAATTATTTCAACATATTTTGTTAGCCAGCCCCATTTAAACACCATCATCGGGTTTGGGAACCCCTGATAAATCCTCCGTGATGCATAATTAAAGAGGTGTGAAGGAAGTGAATGGCAAGCAGGAGCATATCAACTGAAATTTTCGAGAACATTTCGAATCAAAAAATGTTGGAGTTTTTTGTAAATTTTAGGAGGTGCTTTACTTTCATAAGGCAGGAAGTGGACAGTGTCTCTCCTGCTATCTGGCGCTTGGCGTAGATAGTTCATCACTGCTGATGCCCCCCCCATCAAGAAATTCATGGGCGTTCAATCACTGGGGGGACGGGGGGACGTATCCCCCCCCACAATTTTGAGGGGGATGCTACCATGGCCTTTCATTTTTCACACAGTAATTTTTGGTGGCTGAGGTTCATGTCCCCCCCCCCCCCCCCACCTCCCACTTTGAAAGAGGGATGACGCCTATGCAAGAAATAAATTGCACGTCCCCCGGCCCCTGACAAGGCATGCCGATTGACCTGAATTATCTCGAACCCTGTCTGAACTTCAGTATCTATATTTCACTATATTCAATCAGCCTTACCAGGAAAGTCCACGGGGTTGATTTTAATTTAAAAGAAACATGGTTCCACTTGCATATCATTTTGTCACACCAGTTTGTTTCTGCTTGTCGAAGTCGCAGCGCTGCGCGCCAATTACATGGCGCTCTCGATTGTAGCAAAAACTCGGTCCCTCCAGTAGCAGAAAAACTTACTGTAAAGACTTGCCGGTTCGCGAAGATATTTCGGCTTTCTCTGATGGTATAGATACGGGGAACAAGAGTCTGCCGTAGGCTACAATAATCAACCGCTCTCATGGTTCAGTAGCTCAGTAGTTTTTGTGAAGTGAACTCGAGGGTTTTGATGAAATTTTGACATCAGCGGCGAATTGATATCCTCCAGTGAGATATTCGTAACAAATCACTGCAACAGTTGCCTGCTAAGTCTAAAGAAGTGGGTCGAATTTTTACCTATATTATTGTTTTTTAATTATATTGGAAGAATTAAAGGACAGGCATGTATTGGGGTATAACAGCAAAAGTATACACCAAGGTTAATAGATGACGTCTTCACAATGACAGTCATGGCTCAATGCACGACTTCATAGTCATTACGTGTTTATTATTTGTTCACTGATATTGTGACCCGTATGACTATTCAGACATTCAGATTTTCAGGTTAATCAAGATTTCATGTGAGAAAAATCTCCTCATCAGACCAGTCGCTATCTGGTGAGCATATTGTCCAGAATAAAAAATGAACACAAGAGTTCAAGTGGACTAAAATTCCTTTACAGGAATGCTAGAACCTTTGATAGAGATATTAAGAAACTTCTTGTTTCGTCCCTAGTTCAATGTCACTTCATTACGCGCATTCCTCCTGGTGTAGGGCCCTCACCAAAAATGCAGGACAGTTGCAGGTAATTTAACATAACCTAATTAGGTACATATTGCATGGGCGGTGATCCTGGGAGGAGGGGGGCGGGGGGACCTGTCCCCCCAATATTTTTTGTGGGAACATAATATGAAATGTCCCCCCAATATTCAACCCCCCCCCCCATATTTTGCGGACTGGTTAAAACATCCTTATTCCAATATGTGCAGTACGGCCAATAACACAAAAGTCTAACTCTATTCTTATTGGATTGCATCATTTTATGTGAGAATGCCTAAATGCAAACAAATTTCGTCCGCCGCGTCGCGCTGTATCCTATCTTATCCATTCTGTATACTACAATAGGCCCATGTAATTCACTAACTCTGCAGATTCTGGCAAATATGATTTTTCTCCCATACTGTCATCTTCAAGTGTGGTGAACATATGGGCAGGGTAGGCCACAAGGAGAATGTGGTTTGGAACATGATTCATATTGGCACCACCCCCCCCCCCTTCCCACTACACAATGCCGGCCAATTGCCATTTTCTAACACTGTACACAGTTTTTAGTAATACTCGAATCCTTATGACCGTTGGTTTTGATGAAATGGAAGCTATATATATCGAAAAATAACAGGAGGAGATCGTGCACATCAGTATGGAGGTATTCGTGATTGACGTATATCACAGCGCGTAGCGTGGCGAAAATTCTGATACATGGAGGAATTTGGACGAAAATTTTGAACGAGAACGAATCTGAAAAGATGACCAAACTGTCTGATGACTGGCTTAATTCCTTTCAAATGCCCGGGAAAATGCACAAATTTTCCATGACAGTGATGTTCAAACAAATTTTCAAGGTGCGGGCAACCTCCAACCCAATTAGAAGCAAGGGTCCTCGATGAAAGATCTCTGAAACAGCTCTATTATAGGAATGGAGGCCACGGTGAAGAAATGTAGGAATAACATCGACAGTGTCTCGGAAGTTTATTGTCGATTTCAGCAATCGCTCACTATCATAAGGCTCGGGAAGTGCCGCTCCCTAGCCCTGCAATCTGGGCGGGAGGAGGGGGGGGGGGGTCTGTATGACTATTTTCGTCAACTGTTGGTGGCGGGAATTTTAATGAATAAGCATAGATCAGTTCCTTCAAGAGTACTTCTTGAGATATACATTTCAGATTGTTATTGTCTATTTAGGGATTTGCTTACTGTCATACCTGGGAAGTACCGTTTCCGGCCCTCGGTCAAATTCGTGAGGCTCAAAATTCCTTGTACCTACGCGTCCACTGAGGGTGGCCCAAATTTTAGGGAATGAACATCGACCGGGAACGTTTCTTGAAAAATAAAAAAATAAAAAAACATTCTGGATTTATTGCTAATTTTAGGGACGTTTTGCTCACTGCCATACGGCCCGGGAAGTGCCGTTTCCTGCAATCTGGGCGGGGGGGGGGGGGGGGGGGGTCTGTGAAATGAAACATTTTCTTGTACTCTACGCGTCCGGATTGTAAGGAATAGACATCGATCAGTTCCTTCGAGTACGTTCCTTGAAATATAAATTTCTGAATTTTATCGCTGATTTCGGAGACGTTGCTTACTGCCATACGGCCCGGGAAGTGCCGTTCCCGCATCTGGGGGGTCTGTTAAACGAACAATGCCTTTTACCCTACGCGTCCACTGATTGTGGCGGCTGGCCGACTTTGTAAGGAATAGATATCGATCAGTTCCTTCACGGAACGTTTTTTTTAATACAAATTACTGAAATTTATTGTTAATTCAGGACGGTGTCTCTGCCTATACGGTCCGGAATGCGTTTCCATCAATCTGGGGAGTCCTGTAATACTGAAAAAAAATTCTTGTGTGAGAGATGTGAGAAGTGACATCCTTTCCCTCCCAACGGTTTTATTTTATATCGCCGAGCCCCATCCCAGTAGTTAGTTGTCCTATTCCGTTACCGTAGTTCTCAATACCAACATCACCCTAGTAGTAGTCAACAAAAAGGTCACCATAATTAACCATAATCTAATTGGACCCCAATGAGCTTGGAAGTCGTGCGGAAGACTTCGCCTATCACTAGTTTAACCGATAAATCGCTTGAACTTGAGAGGAGAGAAGAGGGAAAATGGAGACTCAGTATTTTAATGCGTCCATGTTTCGAGCGGAGTTGGCAGCCCTGGAAGAGAACGTTGACGTTTCTTCTCGCCATCTGCGCCACGTATCTACTGTCAGTCTTCAACAATGTTTCATTTTGCCCTTTTTCTAATCATTCTTTCATTTGAACCCATGTAGAGGTGTGTTGCTGGTCACGTCTTAAGACCATCTCACGTTATTTGAATGGTTCCGGCATTTCCAATTTTTCACAGTCAGTCGCTCAACGGTTAAGAAATATATTTATTAAAATAATAATAATTGATAACTCTGGATCGCGAGGAGGAATATATTCGGAGTCACAGACGGAGAAAACGTTATGATACCGCTACCCATCACGCAATCGATCACTTCCATTTTCTAACGACATGCCTGCTGCCGTGACAATTTTCAGCGTCTAACAGGATAGCGCAGAGTCTAAAAGTTTTCCAGTAGGCGTAATCACACCTGTTCCACGTTTTCGGTCCTTCTTCTGCAATGATAATGACCCAGGCGGACGATTGCGGTCCAAGGTCTCCTAAAGTGCCACTAACGAACCGGGCAGCGCATGCATGACACGCCATCCGCGCACATCTGGGAATCGCCAGGACGCCACCAACATTTTCTGAGGAGGGAGTTATAGTTTATTATTAAGGATTAATTTGATTGTGTCACGCCATTTTAGAGATCAGGCTGGATTATAGGCTTATACAGGGAAGGAGGCGTGTCGACCACATATCGTGGTAAACCCAGGAGGCCGATCTAAGAGTCAGGTGCCGCCTCGGCTCAGTGAATTTGACAATTTGTTATTGATCTAGAATCCCCAGCCAGTGGCGTCGCCCCCCCCCCCCCCCTAGCAAACCATGTGCCTCCGTGTGCTCCCAAATGAATTTGTTGATATTCGAGAGAACAACACATTTGTAGTCCAGTATTCGACTACCAGTTTGATATAGACCTGGCTAATTTGTTGTTTTTTATGACAAGAAGGCAGTAATTGTGCCCAATTTGCCTCGAATGCACTAAAAGTGTACAAAATTCGCGCGCTGGTACTAGTGAATGGAATTAATCCGTTGCCCTCCCCGCTCCCCGCCATTTCCGCAAGCTCTATTGGAAAATTCTGCCGCATTGGCCTCCTAGCTTATACATACATAGGTCTGGGAGGTGAAATTATACAACAACATTCCCGGTTGACCTTGATCTGGATTACAAAACCCTTTAGGATAGGATTTCATGCGTATGCGAAAAATCCCCATTTACGTAAACTGAGGTGCGGGGCCAGAGGCCTGAATATTCCTATTTAGTTTGCAAAGATAGAATTGGTTTCCACATAGGCGATTTTCCTCTTTTGTTTTGCTTTTCCGGATATATAAATGAAGCAAACCAACGCTGAATAGCGAAACGAGCATATGACCCAATGCGTATTGGGATGCGTATCTTCGCGAATGAATTCTATGGAATATCTCCTCCAATCAACGAAAATATGCATGGGCTTCTGCATTTTTATGGTCTTTTCCGCCAATACCGTGGCAGTGTTTTCTCTTCTTTGACGTAATATTGAATTCTCACATCCAGCCGGACCTCATACGCATTATGGTATCCCAGCTTTTACGCCCCTGGTCCGTTTTCTTCTCTCTCACAACGCACATTTGAATGCAGTAGCTCGGGCTATCAATGCTGTTCTTGGATCCTCCAATGAATGGTTTCTCAGGGAGCTCCTACTCGAAATTCCCTGCTGTCTATGGCTCCGTTTATATCATGTGTGGACGAAGCTAAAGCTGGCTAATGCCTAATTTCTTGCTGGGGACTTTCCTGATTTTTTGCAGATGGGTTGAAACTCTCTAGAAAAAATTCACGCGCTTCGCGCGCACTAGTGGGTAAAGTATTAATGGCTCAGCAATTGTTGAACATTCCGGCCAAAAGTTGAAGTCGTAGCAGCGATAAGACCGAGATCCGACCAAATGTGAAATTTTCCACCGATTACAAGAATTTGGTGATCAAAAAGGCCCATGTTTGAAGTTTGGGGGCTTGCACAACCAAAATTTGCTGTACACTCCGCGCTAAACCAGTGGTAGCGCTCCGCTTAAATATTATTCTGTTTGCCTGAAAAAAATGTATGCCCCCCCCCGTGCCCCCAGTTCGTGGGGAGGGGTTCTTGGGGGCTGTTCAAATTGATTCGGTTTGTTTAACTGTTTAATTGTGTCTATGGTAAGGAACACATTGGAAAAGGTTAGACTATACACTTTATGTGTATCCCTTGGTCAATATTTGTACATTTATTTGCTCTATGAGTTGTCACTGAATATCCAACCAATAAATCAACAATTCTTCAAGATTTGAATGGAAGTTTCCACCCCGGATATCAGGCAGGACTATACTATTGATAATGATGGACTACTTGTAGTCCCTATGTACACTATATCAATAATAAAATTCTTGGGCTCCAGTACTATTGTTATGCTGATGACACACAATTGTATTTGTCAATAGATGCGCATCAAGATGGACCACCTCATCCTTGTTGATTTGATGCAGGCAAAAACCAGACATGTGCAGGGGGGGGCGGGTAAACCGACGACGTGTATATTCCAGCAGAAACAGCATTGTGGACCTCGTTTTAAATTATGAGCACATAAATTAGGAAGCACAGTTTAAAGTATGTCCATTTGACCTCAGTGACTTTGAAATTGCCCTACCTGTTGTCAGGTCCAACGTAGTCCCACATTCCCAATCTTTGTTTAAATACGACAAAGTTTGCAAAATTGCCGATTCATGCAAATTTGACCTCATGTGACCTTGAAAGGACTTCATGTGGTGTAGGAATAAAAAAACTTCCGCATCACTGAATATTGGTTCAAAATCCGACCAAAATTAGGAAAAAGTGCGAACGAAAAAACACAAATTTGACCTCGGGTGAATTGAGATCACCAAAATGTTTTCGGGGACCAACTTTTGTCACCACTCACCAAGGTTTCGTGTTTGTAAATCGATATAAATGATTTCCGTTTGTTAAACTTGCAAAGAGAGGGCACCAGACGGCAGGGATGCCGCTTTCGAAACCATCCGAGATTTCACCAGGGGGACCATGTGTACCAGTTTCAGTTAAAGCGGAATTAAAGCGTTATGAGAGTTGTAGCGCTAACGGCTAAAGTTTTCCGGGTGGCGGCGGTGGGGATACGTAGACGGTGGCTGCACCACCCCCTGAACCATATATCCCCGGAAAATTTCCAGTGTCGCGGGAGATATGTTTTACGTGGATTTGATGTCACCAAACTAATCAACCAGATAAGACTGAGCTTATTATCGGTTTTCGCCTGAATAATCGGCCAGCTCTAATGGGTGATCAGTGGGGGAAGACCTCGAGTGATTTCTGGACTCTACGCAGACCACGGGAGAATGAGTTCGACATTGACCTATGATTTCAAGCGCTGCTACTGAGGCATCCGACCGTATCCGAGTTGATTGCTGCTGATGCTGTTGAAGGACAACGGCAGACTTGGTTACAAACAGAGAGTCATATCGTGAGAATGGAATCTGTATCTATAGGTCCAACCCCTTTGTCAATACGATGTTCCTATGTGGAGTTTTTGGCCCTCAAAGTTTGTCAATTATGTAGAGAAATGGGCGAATCCCAATCGTGAATAACGCATGACGTCACACCCGGACAACTCGGGAAATATGCCATTGTTTCATTTTGGTGAATAAATTAACATTTAGTCAGAAGTTTTGCTGTCTTTCCTCCGCACAAAAGTAACCATCAACATCTACCCACCCACTACAGCAATCCTCTCCCCTAGTTTAAAGCTCTCCGAAGTGGGAATTAATGTGTGAGATTTCAAAAGAAAGTATGTCTGCAGGGTTGTGCAAGTAATGACATCATTATTATTGCATGATGGTAAGCTTTCGATCTTGCGCAATAGACATGCACAAACTTCAAAGGACTGTAACCCCGTCACGGAAAGTCATATGAACTTCAGGTTTGGAGTTTTTCTCCAGATACTATATTAGCCTCTTTAAAATTCCCTCTGCATTGTCGCTTACAAACGTTGTTCCCAAGCTAATTGGTGACTCTCATCGCGTTTACGGAATCCCAATGTCCCCCTGCAACGCGTGGCATGCAATTAATTGCCGCTCCGCATTATCTCCCGGACAAAAAGGTCAGATCCATACCACGCTCATTCAGCGTGACTTTGCACTCAGTGCTCTCTGTTAATATCGTCCAAGTACAAAATACTTTCAACGATTGGAGTCGGTGTCCTTCACCAATCTGTTCCTTTCTGTCCCACACGGACGAAATCTTACGGTGAAAAGAATGCTCATCAAATCAACAGCAACGCCCCCCTCCGCTCATGTGTCGTATGCCTCCTACCTTTTGCGTGTTTAACACTGCTGAATCCAATTCTCCGTATATATTTTCGTATATGGTTGTATTTATGCGTATGTAAAGCGCCTTGGAGTATATTCTTGTAAAGGGCACCTCTACGAATTATATTATTATTTATACGCTTGTAACCTTTTTGGAAAAGGCGCAATATAGATATTCGTACATACATGCCTACTGGACTGTTTATTGCATATTTCGACTCACAGTAACATGAATCATAATTACAAGCGGTACAGATGGATCAATAAATTTTTACCTTTTTTTTTATTTTTATTAATACTTAAATGAAGACTTATAGATTACGGTAGATATTACCATAAAAGCACTTGACAGACCTTGAATTGGGGACCTCAATCAGTCAGTGATCGTTGCCACTACATCCGGGCACTGTTTCCTCACACTATGTGGGAGCCAATAGCGGCACTGATACTGAGGTATTTGCCAACCCTTACTTCCTCTATTACTCAGCCATTTTTTGTCAGTCGTGGGAGCCACCCGACCATGGATACATCGCCAGACTACCAATTCTTATTACAGAGTGTGGTTTTACAGGCATACGGTGTATCCACACTATCAGCGCATTCAAGGGTTGGTAGATGTTGAATTTGGTGTTATAGCAAGTGTCAAGAAATGCTCAAACGGGAGGATATTCAACAATGAAGGCTTTTTTGGCCAAGCGATCATAAGATTAAAGTCGGGTTTTTCTATGCTGAACGCAGCTGAAGTCGCTTGACTGTCGACATATCACCTGTAATATCTTGTCGCTGTAAATAACAGCATTCGGATGCCTAACCCTAATTGCGTTACCAACTAGTGTGACAATTCTGTTGTGTTGGATCTTTTATTCCCTAAAAGTCCTGCACCCGTTTGGTTTATGAGACACCGTAATCGAGGGTTATTAAAAATATTACATTTTTCGGGATTGTGAGTCTCTATAGTATTAATGTAGTAGGGAATTACACTCCAACAATTGCATTCTGGACTTAAAGATGAAACGGACAAGTTCATCACTCAACGAGAAATTAGACATATACGAGGAAGAAAGTGCTTGATTATTGTCCATGCTAAAAATTCTTCCTGTGATCCGAGATTGCACAGCGAATAACCCTACCTGAGATAGGCTGGTGTTTGAGATAACCAGCAAATGCACGTGTGAACGAAAAGCCATGGTGATACCCTGCCTCTGTTCAGTCGATCAGGGCATACGTGTCATTTCTGAACCAGTTTCCAGGCCAGCCCTCACGATGCATATTTCATTGCAATTCCACCCTCAGATTTTTGGCCATACTTTCCCTTTTGTAATTCTCCCAACATCATCCACTTCATATATCCCCCAAACAGGTATACCCTCCTCTTCGGCGTGTGACACCGCTTTCCTCTTTGTCACATATGAAGTTGAGGATGAACGGGCGCTGAACTTTGTCTGGGGATCATCGGACTTGAGGGACTGTAGCAGGAAGGATAATTTTTTTGGCAACATTACATTGTCGAAGGATTCAATATCCCCAGACCTCCCTTGCCAGATGGAATAAAAATTACATCTCTGTTAGAGATTGTTAAAGTGCATCCAATCACGGATGTATTTAACAATGCTGTACTCCATGGCCATAAGGGTTTTTTAAGGGAAGCTGTAGCTGAAAAAGAAGTTAAGTTTCGAAATAGCATGTCATTAATAGCTTGAATTTTTGCAGAGACAGGCAAAAGACCTGGGAATCTTTTTGAGTGTGTCAGACGAACTCTTACAACAATAGATAAAGTTGTGCACGAGGCTTTACCATCTAGATATGTGCTACCCAAGGTAGGTATATTTAGATATTAGGCATAATACATACATACATACATACATACATACATAAATACATAGAATACATACATACATACAACATACAACATACTACATTACATTATTATTATTTTCATTATTATTATTATCATTAATCATATTATTATTATCAGTAGTATATTATTATGCAAATATGTTGAGTGAAACTTCAAACACATTTTGTTATCTGACATCTCAATCCAAACTGTAAGGCTGATCTGTGAGTTCACTAAAAAACTCGTGGCTGTTGTTAAAATGGGTGAATATTTGCATAATTGGAATTTTACGAAAAGGTAGCTCGGGTGATCACCACATAACAAGTTTTTCATAATTGGCCTAAACTATCGCGCAAGTTCCTATCAGTTATTTCAACCGAGTTCTGAAAATATGCATATGAAAAGGGGTGCAATTAGAGTCGTTCTCCCATCCACCAGACAATAGCGCTACGCCCTGGAACTCTTGCACTTGAAATTCAAGGCTTGGTAAATTCCAATTGGATTTCTGTACAAGATATATGAATCCTTCAATTTTACATAGTCATGAAAAATCATGATCTACCTAAAAACTGTTCATTTCCTGGAAACAATCCAAATAAACTGCCATAAACAAGCTTAATTTTTTACACATGGGATCGCTACTGCGGAGATTTGCGCTCGCGCGGGCGGCCGCTGCTTGCACTTCATGAATTACAGACCCGTCTAACTAAGCAAGTATGCTGAACATTCTGAATACGAGTTGGAATTTTTTAAGATGCGGTGGAACTAGACATATACTGGGAAGCGAATTCCTTTTTTGAAGTGAGAGGGGAGAATTAGTTTTGTACATCTATGCGGAGCGCGGACCATCAGTTGGCGCGGAGCGGACCGATTGTTGGAATTCACAAACCCTCAGATGGAAACAGTACTTTCCGAATGTTTTAGGGGCTTTAACAAGCCTTAGAAATGAATATAATCTGTGTTGTTTTTTCTAATTATTAGAAGGGAACAAGCTTAAAAATAGTAACACATAGATGGTTATTTCAGATGACGATCAGGGGAATAGCTAGGGTCCACAGATTAGGATAGAAGAGGACTAACTGCAGGGGTTTTCGGAAAGGACCGCAGGGGGTAAGGAGGAGGGGTATTAGAATAATCGGTGCAGCGGGGTAGCCACGGCATGTTATATCGGGGAGGTTTGGATCATCGCAAATTAGGGCAAATCTATGAGGAGCTAGGAAATTAGGGTGTGGATATTGGCCGAGCGCCATCATAATCGGTTGACGTGTAGCACACGTGAAAATGTGGAAAACAATATATTCCTCTTCGGATCACCTAAGCATAGGCGGCCACAACTTCATCCAGTTGAGGCTTTGTGCATTGTCTGGTCTTAGGTTTTTGAAGGAAATTTGCAAAACGTTGACTCCAAACCTATTTTCTTACAAATCATCTTGCACAAACTACGGTATTATATCAAGCTATTCAACAAAGTGAAACATTGGATGAATGGTTAGTTTTCGGAGGTAGCGACGATGTTTACTCACCATGGAACATCCCTCAGCCACCATCCAACTGTTGGTAAACATCTCTCGTAATCGTTTTCCAGTCCTCTTAACCTTCGAATAATGCTTTCGGCGGGACAACCTAAAGTCATTTTTTTAACAGCATTGGATAAGTCGGCGTAGATTTGTGCGCTCGGCGCTGACGCTGTTTGCGCTTCAGAATTCAGATTCGTACCAACGTTTCATAGGACCAGGTGCGGATGTCCAATCCCTGAATTTTGCATAATATCGGAGTTCGTTATACGTTCGATTTGCTCTTTGGTATCAAACTTAATGTCGTTGGCATAAGCAGTAATCTTAGTCCACGTGGTCTTAAAGTGCAGAGGGTCATCCAGATTTAGCCCACTACACTTTTGTAAACCAGGCATCCAGTAGGCTACTCCTCAATACCACGTAAGCCAGTGAAGTCACTAAGCTAATCTCAGTGGTGGGGTTGGGAAACGTGGCCTCACCATGTTTTATTTGGCTGTATTGACTTTTCATTTCCACAATGCCAGTTGCTAATTCACACAATGTATTATTGCCATAGTTTTTATCGCGTTTATCAGATAGACATTGAATAATGCACTCGCGTACATTTCACCAACTCCACACGACAACTGTAACCAGTGTCCTTATCAATGTTGTTTCCGTAAAAATCTTATATCCACATATTATGGGTGTTTTTGGTAGAATTTACATAACATGTGTGTAGTTTTTTACACAGTTTGATAGGGTCACCGGTTTACAGGTTGCTTTTGATTTCAGACAATTTGTGTAATCGCTATTATTATTATTATTTTTTTTCTTACTTACGCCAATGAAACAATGTTTGCATACTATGTTCGCTAGGTATTGCATGTCCATCATCGTGTGCTATTATACGCCCACATTACCGCCATTATTTATTTAAGCTTATGCCTCACTGTACTGGAAGAAAAATGATGAAGAGAAAATGTTGGGCTTCGATATCTCCCGCAAACCCGGATGTAACATTTCCTCAGCACAAAACCCGATTCCCCATTATTCAGCTTGAGAACCCGTATTCCCCATTTGTTTCCTCTTCCCCCCTTTCTTCATTGCAAGTAAACCGTTATGTAGGAACTTATCGCATCTCCCATGAACACCTTCCGTGGGGGACCACAGTCTCCGCTCATACACTTTGACCGTTAAAAGTGACATTTTTACTGCGGGAGAGTCAGCTCAAAGCATCATGTCTCCTGTCCGTTCGTCCGTTCGTTCGTCCTTGTTCCTTATTTCGTCCCTTCTGTTCGTTCATTCATTCATAATTCTAACCATACATGCTATCAGGTTGAAATATGGTTGGGTATGAAGCTTGTACTATCTAGCCTTAGCAACATTTATGTTCGCATATGTTATTAGATTTTAAATAAATCCAATTAATTACCTCCATTTCCAACTTCATTTTCGAGCTCTCCTACTGCCAGACAGTTTGTTTACATTACTCCATCCCCTGCTGAGCAGTTTTTACCTTACCTGTCAGAAGGTCCAGTTCTGGCAGATAGTTTACAATAAAACCGATTGTCCCGGGAGTTGTTGATTTGTCTTTCATCGCATCTCGCACTAGTTTACATTCACCCTGCCCCCACAAGATTTGTTTACATTACATCTCGTCCACTTCCTCAGTGGTGACCTAGAAATGGGGGCTTGCGCCTCCCCCCCCCCCCCACCTAAATGCTGTTTAATGTCGTAATTTGTGGAGTGGTTCAACTATAAATATGAGTGTCAAGAATGTTAGATATCATTTCTGTTGGGAATGTGTTTTCCACTGTTCATGCCACAGTCTTAGGATGGACACTGATAGCAAAGATTAGGCTAATGTGGTAGCCATGTTTCCAAGTCATTCCATGGTTATGACGATGTCAGTAGAGGTCAGTGAATGTGAACAACGCAAATGTGAAATGACGAAAAAATGCAGTGGTATTCGCCACGTAATTTTTGCTGTTCCGCACTACCCACTTCCGACTTGTACTTGTCTCGGTACCATTATCATTTCCGTTGGTTTTCATTGCTGAAATGGGGGATATTCAAGACAATTTTCAATATAACCGCCTCCTAGAATTTTCCACTGCGGGGTTTTGCTTTGGATTGTATTGAAATTATATTCAACGTATGGTACACTCTTAAGAATGTGGTGTAATTACATAACATAGGTGAACTAGCACACATCTCCCGCTGTTGTTGAGGAAATTACACAACATTGTGTAAAGGTTGTGAAAAATACACAAATTATGAAGATGAAGATGATGATACACAGTGATTTTTCAACTCCTTACACAACACTGGGATAGGAGTGCTCGGCACACAACTTTGGAGTCACCACCACAATAGTTCAAATATTGTAGGATGATTATGAGTTCATATGGGCTCACGCTGGTGTGAGCCTATATTCGAGGCCAACAAAAGCCAATTACCGCTCTCGAACGAACCTGTCCAATAATTAATCTAATCTCAATCTTCAGAAACACGCTACCAACTTATCCACAAACCATTGATTCGATTCGATTTGATTCTACGGGTTCAGGAAGCCAATTTGACACATCATGGAACCCTAACCGATTTTTTTTTTAATCGTGGGTGAGCAGCCGGCGACAACTCGTTCCTTCTCTTCAGGCTAGTGCTCAGATGATATCGAGGCAGGAGTGACACCAATTTCTGGCTCCCGGGACCACAATTTACGTCCCATCCGACGGACGATCAGTGAACTCCAGAACCTGACCACTTTCTCAGAACCTTGAGGAGGGGAAAAGCTGTTCGACGCGACTGCTCACAGACGACCGACGAGACCTGTTGCAAGTGCCCCCGAAACACCCATCGAAATAACCAAGCCCACTGCTCAACCACAGGACCAGGAACCTAAGACCAGGAACACGGCCAGTCGAACTGCAAGTACAGCCACTTCTGGAAAAACCCCGGTGCTGGTCGGCTGGAATTCGCAACCCCGGGACCTGTTGCAGGCAAAGCGACACTGACTGATACCGCTCTACTATTCTCTCTCTCTCCTCCGCTCCCATCTTGCTTGGCTCCTGCAACTTAGTGGAAACAATGCTTATCAGGAAAGAAGTCATGGGAAGTCTGAAAAAAGTGATAGATAAAAGTGACAAACAAAACGAGTGTCACGCTCTGCGAGCATACCTCTTCATAGTTGGTGTCACGCGATCTTACGGGGGAACTGGCGTCATGTATGTCAGTCTATAACCTTCGTAGGAGTGGCTACGCAAAACGACTTTGATTTACACCGGGCCCACCTTGTGCGGTATCACCTGTTTCAGGCTAAATCCCTCTCGCAACGATGGTCATCGCACAAAGACGTGTTACAATATGGGTCTATACTTTGACGAGTCTCCCAGGGGACATTTTGCGGTTGGGGGTGGCTGTGTCTTGACTGGGCCAATTATTACGAGAATTCCTCAATATATCGCTCACATTGATTGACCTGTTCAACATTAGGGACATGACAATGGAATTGGGTACGTTAGATAGTTCAAGGACGCAATATAACCCGCTGGCAAATTATCCGCTATTGTTGTAACAAGCGCAGCGAAGAAAACACTTTATTGAGTATTGGCGAATAAACATTCATTCTGTTTCAGATTATTTTCATGACGAGACAATTTGTTGTTGTGTTTCCTCCCCTTTGAACATACTCGATGCTTAAACAGATATTGTGCTCACGAAAAGTATCACTTTGATACTAAGACACACATACAAGCATGGCTACACAAATTCTCTCTGCATGTCTCATCGAGGAATGAATAAGGTGTGGCCTACATAGGAATACTCAAACGGTCTGTGTGCACAACAGTTACCCATTGACCAACTTTTGCCTAATTTGAAGTCATCAATTGCATATTAAGACCAGGGTTGTGGAATACGTTCCTTCGGACCGACCATACGTCAATAAGAATGCGCCAAGTAACGATATTGTCTGTACATGTGTACCACACACCGCATAACCGACAGTTGTCATGGAGCGTCAGTTTTCCACCGGGGGTTCGATCCCCGGTCGAGTCATACCAAGACTTGAAAATGGACCTTCTCGTTGGCGCTCATTCCCGGAACGGAAAAATGTGGGGGTGGACAGTTTGCAGGAGCTGCTATCGGCGTGCTACCACCCCCCCCCCCCCCCCCTTCCCTTACGTACTTAAGTAACGCAAGATTCGTTGTCTCAATTGTTCTGTGTACCCGTTGAGGGTTTCGCAGCTGACAATTGGTGTGGTATATGGTCTGCCCTCTGCACCCTTGCCGGACCTCGTATAGGTAGGGTCCTTTATCCAGCAAGTGTTCAATTAATAAAAAGTCATTGCTAGGTAATTCGTATTTTTCAGTATTGTTAAGGGGTAATTTAACTAAAGCACTGACATCTGGTAACAACTTGCGGAATACGACGGCATCGTTTGCTGCAATACCGTCACGATGAAACATTTTCGCACATTAATTCCAATTCCACTGATTCCACTTTTCCGTCACAAGAAATTGTTTTCAGGCACCCCCACCCCCCCACATGGGGTTCCTGGTTGGTTGCTCGGGGTATGTAGGAATAATTGTGCTCAGGAATTAGGGTTAGCGTTATTCAGTGTCAATGTATGACCCACCATTTCTTAACCATTCACGAATTAATGATGACTCGGAGAAACGTCACTTTTCACCAATTGTTCATCACGGGAAAAGTGTTGGTGCGTCATTAGCACGGTATACGTGCCACAAGGACACTCAATTTCAATCATTGGGACGTCAGATTCCATAATTATTATTTTTTTTTTGGGGGGGGGGGGGAAGTTGTAAGTCATATAATGGCAGTGGGTCTGTCATTTGTATGACACACCTGGGACAAGTGACTGTCCTGTCCGCTGATCCGATGGTCCCGGAGGTCTAAGTTCTTCTCAGGTGCGCATCGGCCCTATGTTTGCTCAATGTCCATAGGCTGTCATTGCTCGATCGAGTGAAAGGGCATTACACTTTCCGTGGCAGAAATCACCATCGCCTTCTAATAGTGAACGACAGTACGTTTGGATAACGTCAGATATGCAGTTAATTCCCCTGATTATACAGCACGAGAGAAAAACAAAACCAACTAGTTTCCCAGTCATGGCACAGCTCCTATAAGGGGTTTCCTGATTGGTTGCTGGTATACTGTACAGAAGTGATTGTGTTCTTTGTCAGAGGTGAAGATTAATTCAGGATTCAAGGGGTTAGCGTTAACCAATGAAAGAGATTATTTTTCGGAGGCGCGCATCGGTCCAATTTCGCTCCAATAATATCATGAGGCAAGTCAATACTTGTTCGATCAAGTGAAGGGACATTATCCTTTTTTTGGTAAAGGCAAGAATACCATACAACGGAACTTGCAAGTGTGGGCCACCACAAATTAGCGTTCACGAAATGTTAATACTATCAAGTATAGCGAAAGAATCGATTATTCGATACATGTTTACTCATGGCGCCCAGTTCTCATTCAGTTAGATCTATAAATATTTCTGCAAGCCAAAATATTCTTTCGACGATTCTCTTAATCCGCAAAAAGGATGCAGTTTCCACGAGCTTGGCACTTGAGAATACAATATCTCACTAAAATGATCATTAATCATCATTAGCTTGCCGTTTAAACAGCCGAACACTCTCACCTCTATCCTTCAGGTCGCGATATTCGCATCGGCCAAACTATCCTACAATATACTCCATAGAGAATAACTAACGGACAGTGAAAAAGTAAATGTTCAATCTTCCCGATAGAGTTGCGGCAAAAATTACATTGGTCAGTGTTAACTGCCCGAACTAATTATGTCAATAGTAGTCACAAGGGATAAGAAGGTGAATTAATCTGACTGGAACCACTTTATATTAACATCGTTGACACCTGGCAGAAATCATTATTGCCTTTTAATAGTGACCCAAGAAAGTGTTTTCATTGCTTATTCATTTACCGAAGGCATAAACAGTGACCGTCCATGCAGACATGCTTCTTATATGTGTGTATGTGCGTGGTTTTGCATTTGACGCTTCTTATAGGAACGATATCTGAAGAGAGCAAGCATCCATCGAGTTCAATCAGACCATGTATACCAGTTACAGAGGAGGAAGAACCCTATGTTTTGGTGTCAGGTCTGGCTGAAAGCTCATGAGCAGAATGACTGTGCAACGGAATAATGCAGAGTTCATACTTGGCACGAGGGGTCGCCATTTGGAGGAGAGGATTCCTACTGGTTCGGGGTCAGGTCCAAGGTCCACCCATAGTCCACGTCTAGAAACAATGTGAGCATGGTAACGGTGCAACCGGATGGTGGAGAGGGCTCATACTGCACTTAGGGTGCCATGTTGAATAGCGGATCCCATTGTTTTGTGCGAGGTTCAAGGTCACCGGAAGTCAACAGAGATGCAGAGGTCCCAGAACAAACACTGGGTGAACAGCAATACCAAGTCTAAAAAGTAAATCCTCGTGGGGCATAAGAAGCTGTGTAACGAATGATGAGTGAGCTCATACTTGGCTCGAAAGGTTGCCACTTCGAGTAGAAGATCCTTATCGTTTTGAGGTCAGTTGAAGGTCACCTAAGCTCTGTTTACGCAAATTTACCGTCCAGTCTAAATATTACAAGAAGCGTCCCTCAGCCGTTTGAAGTGGCGCGGCAAAGGAATCGTCCTGGGTTTTTGGTATCTCCAATGTCAATGCCACCTGACTTGGAGTGACAATATTATAAACGGAATATGAATTAACCGTTTTGAAATAGTAGCAATTTTTAGCGATCGCTGGTCGCTAATGTGTGTTTGCATCACCTGTAACATCTTCGTTGGTAATTCATATTTATTTCCGAGTGGATACAGATGGCTCCACCACGAACGCAGGTGCGAACAGACGTTCTCAGGGTAAGGTGTATCAGGAAGGACTGGCAACTTTTAGGCAGCAGTCTAGCGCCCTTTTTAAATGGCCCATAAAAAGAAAATAATGCCCCCTCGCGCAGTGACTGCGCGCGGCCGCAGGAACAAAAGCGTTATTTATACGGACATGAAAGTCTCATTACTGGGTGGGGCATTATAGCATGCATGGCTCCCCAGGGCTCGTTGGGACTGTTCCAAGGGGGTTTACCTCAAACAGGGTCAAAATAGTGCACAGGGGGTAAATGAACTTGCTGATCTGATATTAATGAATTTATCCAATGTGGGCTTTCAAAATTAGTATTCCATTTTTCCACAAGTGGTCAACATGCTCCCAACTGCCAAAACTGAGCGAAAGGAAAATGAATACTGAATAAATGAATAATGAATAATACACAATAATTTTGTATGCGTGACAGACTGACAACAGCTGCGCACCTAGTCTTGTGTTAAGACGATTATTAATGTTATCCCTTACGTTTGACGTGAATGTTACCTGATCTGGTTGCAATAAAAAAAAAATAGCACTTTTTGAGTGACAACCACGCTCTATGAATATAATCCGTCTTGTCCAGCTTGTCTGGGGGTGTGTATGTTATCTGTTCCGTGATTGGGCATTCCAATATGGAAGCAAACTTGTCTGATAAGGAGGGCCCGCTGCGGGGGAGCCCCCCTGACGAATGGACAAGACGTTGTTATGGTTGTGATACCTGCAGGTTACTGCGGGCGCACCTCAGAATGTGAAAAGTCTAGTACACAGCAAGGGAAGGCCCATATCGGGCAGGGGTGCAACCAACGTTTAACACACGACGATGCGCACCTGGCGGGGTGATCAGTTTGTTCAAAGGTCAACATCAGGCATGGATAAATAGAGGTTATAATGTGGGGAAGGACAACTATTCATAGGTCCAAACCCCTTTGCAGTGCGACGGACACCCATATAGTTTGGTTAAGTATGCAGAGAAAGAAATTGGGGAGATCTCATGCGCAATAACGCATCATGACGTCACAGTTGACCAAAACAGCTAATTATGTTATGTATTCCAATTGTCATTGTGTTGTATAGCTCAACAGTCACAAAACCACTTGTAACAGATCACGAACGTACCTACCTGCGTGACTCCGACGAGAAAACAGGTCACCGTCGACCAGGCATACCCAAATTTACCCATGTCTCTGAGCTGAGCGTCGACCTTGAAATTCGTCTCCCGAGTATTTGAACCCCCGGTGGTCCTAAAATCCCAATAATACTATGCCGCGACCCCGTTTGGGTAAAGTAGGGGGAGAATGAACCGGCTAAAGTATTAAACAAACAGCCTGAAGGTTAAAAAAAAACAGTCCCTGAGATACTGAGTGCCCAACTGACATTAAGAAAGGGGCACAGGCCTGCCGTTGACCTTTTTCATGAGACACACATCTTTGCCACGCAGTCCCATCGGTCATCTGAAGTTCATTGGAAGTTTAGCAGCTGGTTATTACCTTTTAGTTCGTGACCGTCTATAGGGACTAGCGCACCCACCGAGAATATTGCCCTGTTGCGGGACGGTGGATGTTTTTGCCTGAATTCCGATACTAAGGATGGGCCGATCCACGTACCGCAGTTGGGCCTTACAACTTCACCAGAAATCGAACTTGGCGGAAAACAGATGACCAATCAAGTCAGCTATGCTGTATTGGGTTCATGCTGTACTGCCATATGTTGATTGATGAATACCTAGCCGAGTGCCACTGTATTGGCGCGCATCTAAAAGAAATTGGTACACTTTACACACACTGATTTCATAGTGATAGGATGAGTACCACTACCCAAGCCTTAAAATATACATCTATGTCGGTTGGGGACACAAATTTTGAAAAAAACATGCTCGCAGCGCTACCATGGTCAAGACGTTTGACCGCTACGGCCAGTCATGCAGTCCCACGTAGCTAACTGTATGCCTGAGGTTTTCTACCTTTGTCATAAAAGTGCGACTAAATTCTTCAAAAACGCAGTACAACACAGCTCTCGGCTCCCCTGTGTCTATCGAAACAGATGCGGGACAATTCGGTAGGGGCTTCATTGTAGCCTACATCACTTCCGCTAGGATGTCGCTTTTGGGTGTAGGATGCTTCGTGGAGACATCTCGGACAGGGTAGTGTACCAACCTGTCTTGTGCTCCTGATATTCTCTCTGGTGTATTAGGGAAAATGAGAGTCCATGTAATGTTATGGGGTGTTTCCGACTATTCCCCGTGCCACGATGAAGCATGTGGTGTCCACTAGTCTAGAAAAATCTTGACGTAATCAGTCCCATTCGGGCTTCACTCGTAGCTCTGATGAAATCCCTACGTAGAGATGCACCGTGTAGTATTCTGGTGGTGTTTCGACTTTTTCCCCGTTGTCACCGGTGAGGCATGGGGGTCAACTATTCTAGAAAATCTTGCCGCGTAGCAGTCCCAGTCGTGACGGGACCCGCATACGCAACAATGAAATTCTAGCCTTAACATAAGTGGGCATGAAACGCACTGGAGCACTGCGCGTTCATAGCTGAATATTGCGCGTCCAAGTGGTTTAAGCCGGGTCACACTGGACAGATTCGAAGGCCGATTCATGAGTCGGCCGACTAGAAATGAAAAATCGTTGAAAAATCAGCCAGTGTGCCCACTCTTCTTTTTCCAATCGGACGATCCGATCCGAGTCTGGACTGTCAGACTTAATCGGCCGACCCCGAATCGTTATCAGCCAGTCTGACCTCTTGGCCGGAGTTTCGTGTTATCGTTATTCACGATGGCGGTAAGTAAATTGGGAATAACTATCATGTTAACGAGCGTGCTGATGCTGATTAATTACGAATACAACAAGGTAGATAATTCAATGCGCCCTGAGAAGCATTTATCACTCAAAATGGTAGATTGATGTGACTGGAATCGGACAGAGCTTCGTACTCACACTAGCCTAAGTACTTGCCTATACATTAGTGTTATATTTACAATGTGGTGTTTGTACAGTGGGACGTAACATTAGGCCTCTCTACAGTTTGAGGGTGACATTCTCGTTTGTAGTGTTGATCTATCTGTAGCATTTGATTTTGATATCGAATAGTGATTGTGCCGTTAGGCCTATGTACATAGACTGACACTATGAAGCGTGTTCTCAACGTTATAGAGTACCGAAGTGATAACAACCCTAGCAGTAGCAAAGCCTAGCAACGGCCTCTGCAAATATTATCGCGAAACTGGGCTCGTGCAAGAATTCAAAATCAATGTTCCGTACGTCGACATGGCTGGGATTTCGATTTTCGCACTGACGTTTTTATTCACGGATGCGCCCAAATATTGGGAGCTACTGACAGATATGTACAATCACTGACGTGATCCCCTGGGGATTTTGGCGGGAAAGTTCACACAAACATGAAGGAAAAACAGTATCAAGTCGCTGTGTGTTATAGATGATGCATTGTGATCTAGGCCTAATGTTTAGGCCACAGTAACTTGCTAATGAGAAGTAGGTACTGGTGATGTTGTTGTTCTATAGCCGACTTATAGTAGCCTGAAAATCAAACCTGTGAGTATAGGCGATTATCAAAATGCCAGATTGTATGTACAACAGAGCCCAGGGGCGTACTGTGGATGAACAGCTGTGGAGTGAAGCCGGCGGGTGGGGGGGTGAGAGGTGTTGGAAACCTTTCGATCAGTGACGTTCGCAGACTTTCAGTTGGGGATCAGTGGGCTTAAAGGAGGCACTGCCAATCACTGGCAATCTGTCGCAGATCCAGGAATCCAGGATTCCATTGGGGAATATGGCTCAAAAAGCACATCACCAAGGCCCTGGCTCAAGGACATCCACCCTAGTATCCATTAATTTACATTCTATTCATTGCACTCATTTTCCATTCCCCCCCGTATCTTGCCAGTACAGGCTAAATAAAACAGCTCCCAACTTTTGGGGGACTGAATCATCAATGTAGGGCATGGGTCACCGTTTGGTTGAAGAAGGAACGGGGTAGGGGGTCGAGATTCGGTACGTGGCTCGAACTTGTCAACTAGAGCGCTGTAGCAAGTTAAAGAGATGTGTGGCCAGGTGGCGAGAGGCAATGGGCCCTTCCATAACATAGTAAGCTGATATGCCCCACGATACAGGAGGGTGGTGGGGGATTGGGAGGGATTGGAAATTCTTTGCAAAAAAATTATTACCTTTATACTACATACCCTGCGTCAGTAGGAACTGATGTAACTGATGGAACAGGAAACTCCACTGAGTTCACTATGATATCTAATGATAGTACTATTCTAGCAATATATATCTTCGATCTCGTAGCCTTCGGTGCCCAATTTGTTCAAACCTTCGACTTGACAAATACCATTGCATAGTAAAAATAATAAAGATTCGCTAGCACAAGTTTCACTCCAAAATGACAATTGTGGGCAAAGATCGGGATTCGGGGCGGGGGGGGGGGGTAATGGGTTGGTACCATACGCATCTGTATATAACAACATGGCTCCAGCGTCGTAACTAAACTTCATCATTAGAAGACAAGGGGCAACGTTCGCCCAACAGTGGGCGATCCAGCAGGGGGACATTTCGAATGCACATACAATTATGCACCCCCGTGGCGTAGTTACGGGTGGGGTGATCTACGAGGCAACCCCCCCCCCCCCACGACCAAAGCTTGCCCCCAGGTGGTTGCCCCCAGTGGGAAATCGGCCGAACCTATTACCATTCTGCCCATATCGCTCTTTTCAGGCAAGTCACGCGCGCAGCCCTCCACCCTCGAGAGAGGGAGAGAGCAACTTTTGTTCAATGAGTAGCGAATAGCCGCCGTTGGGCCATTGTAGTGTCCGAATTAGATGACGGGATGTGAAAGATCGATTCGAGTGATTGGGCGTATCCGTCTTGGATCACATTATTGCCGAGATAATCGCTTTCAACACAGTGCATGTAGGACTAAAATATTGCAATTTTTTCTTCGGAATAGGAAACGTGACCATGGACGGATTTGACACGACCTACTAAGCCAAACAGAAAAGACCGTGCCCAGTGGCCGCACTACAGGGGTAAATGAGGGTGAGGGGGATGAGACCTCCGAACTTTCAGGTCGTTCCTTTCGGTCTCCCCCTCCTAGTTTTGAGAGGGACTAGAGGTAGAGGATGATTAAAAACCGAAGTTGGGTTGAGACACATTGGAGAAATTAATTAGTATTCTTAACCGCGTTCCATGCACGAGGGCGGGCGGGCGGCGTTTTTGAAGACTCGTTCCATGCACGCGGGGCGGAGGGCGCGGTTTTCTCGAGTCCCACATCTTCTCCTCACTTGTGGTTTGTGTATATGCGTATTATAAGAAACGATTGTAGCCGACTTAGTATTTTGTTATTATTATTGTTGTTGTTATTATTCTCAGTAGTATTCTTAGTATTAGTAGATATTAGTAGTATATTATTATGATATTAATTACTCTTAATACGTATTATTAATATTATATTTATCAAACACCGGAGCATACTAGGGTTTAAACCTAAACACCGGTGTGCATTTCTGTAAACCATGTTCTAAAGTCAACGATAACGGACCCCCACCCCCCCCCACTCCACTATTAAAACTTCACAAGGTTTTGACAGGTTTTGGAGATTTAATTAGCAAATACTGACCATAAGCAATGGTGTAACATGCCAATATGTGTTCAAATAGGGTCTGGCCATTTTTAAAAATAGAGGACAATCTGTATAAAATCTCTCCTTAGGTTGATGAATGAACAGTTATGAATGTTGTTTTTGGAACTTTTGGACATAAAGTGTCCCTAACTCTCTATTATCGGGCTACAAGCCGGTTAAGATTGCAGGAAATCCCCGGAACGATTATACGAAATACCCACGCGGACACGCGGGGGCGGAAAAATCGTACAAGACCGAATTCGAGAAACGCCCGCCCGCGTGCAGGTGAAACGGCTTCCCTGAAAAAATAACGATGAGCGATTCTAGCCGCCCGCCCGCGTGCCGGCATGGCAAACGCCGGCTAAGGTGAGATCTCGTTTATTGTATATTTCCCCTGAATAATACTGCCATTTCCCAGGGACCCCCACGAGGCGTTCTTTGTGCCCCTGGTCCCCATGAGGAGGGCCCTTGACAGATCTCCCTCTTTGATCTTGCCCCTTCCGAAAATTCCGTCTCCTCAGATCGCTCCATAACTTGCCGAGGGCTGAACTGCGAGTTTCTCGAAGAAGTGTGTTTGGTGTTTTTGGGGTGTGTGTGGGGGGGGGGGGGCATGACATGATATCATTGCGGTTTCACAGCATTTAGAGCACCACAAACTTTACAGAAAGCTTTCCCACATGCCAACGATCGCAGGAATGGGACCGCCGTCTGATATAATGTGATTTATGTTCTCGAAAATAGAACGTGAGGAATGTTTCCTTGAGAAAAAATATTATTCCAAGCTACCGAGAAGGTGACCATTGTTCGCGAACTTTTGCGCTATTTAGGGAAGTTATGACCCCCCAGGCGGGAAAGTTTGTAAACCTTGTCGATAAAATCCTTGGGCTACGCCCCTGATGCACGCCAAATATGTGGCCCCGCCTAATGAATACTCATGTAATAATGTTGGTTAATCATGACCGCACAATAATAACATAACTCGTATTTGCATGAAGTAAGCTGTAGTATAAGGGGTACGCTATACGGGCCCACAACACAATCGCGCCCGTTGTTATTAAATATTTCCGTGGAACAGCCCTGGTAGTCTATACACGTGTCGCCGGAATGATAGGCGTAACGTTATTGGGCGGCCGAGACCTACTTTGTAATAAAAACATCAAAAAAAAGGGACGTCTCGAATATTTATTGGAACCAACTCAAGAAGTAGGATGATAGTCACGAATTTCAGAGGGGGAAGGGGAAAAAGACTAGAAGGCCCGGATGGTGGGAGCAATACGGTCTCCGAAGAAAGAGAAAAAGTTTTGACCAAGTGGATTATCGCAAATTGACAAAGGAAAGCGGACGTGATTATGTAATAATCTCCGTAACCCCACCCCCAGTATGGTCTTCCAGCGCGATCCCGCTTGGTTTCAGTGTGCTATTTGCACCAGATTGCATAAGACCACAAAGTGCCAAAATTTTACTAGATCATGCGCAACATAATGTCACGATAGACCGCATTGGATGTTGTTATGTGTGCTATATTGCACCCAATTGCATCACGCCGTCTGCGAATGGCCAAAATTTCAGTGGAATTTCTTATACTCAGAACTAGGTAAAAACACAACTAGTATTTGTAAAAGATATGTGTTTCCCGTGCTATGTCGCACCGAATTGCATTGACAGCTGCTTGGAAGTGAGCATTTCGTTCCACAAGATCTGTATTAAATAATATGAGACCTGAGCTCGACACGCGAAGTGAGAAGAGTTTTTGTTACCTCACATATTTATTCTCGTCACTGAGTCATTTTTTCGCTGATTGCCCCCCCCCCCCCACCCCAAAAAAAAAAAAATGTGGCAGAACTTATTGCTCCTCGCGCAATAGTATGTAGCGTCTTTCGTGGGCCAATGTAGACTTGATTTTGGCAAGGAAATTTTACACACTCAACTTTTTTGCAACCTCTTGAGATTGGCGCAATATCAAATCATGCCCACCATTTTACTGACGAACAACAATGGCCCTCTGGGAGGCCTGATCGCTGGAAAATTTCTTGTACGCTCCACGCCATCCCAGTCGTGGCGATCCGCTTAGATGGTGACATGGCGCCCCCTAAAGAACGAGGGAGTGTTAAGAAGAAGCCCTCCCAGCGCCCTCGCTTGTAAATTACCGGCGGCGCCAATGGTACTGATAAGGCACGATCAGCCTGCTAATTGCGCCCGTGAAATCTCGGGGTGAACCGCAGGATTCCCCCTAATAAACACTTTATTCATGTAAAACACTTGCTTTGAGAGACGTGTAACAAACTTTAAGTGGGATCCGAATAGTATCGGACAACTTCTGTAAGTAATAAATCGGACGGCGGCGCGGGCTGACTGAATCGGGCAATGTGACCACTCTTGCTAGAGAGCGCGATCGGCCGATCGAATCGGGCTACTCAAAATAATCGGCCGACTGAAATAGTCGGGAAGTGTGACCACGGCTTAATATTTTATTCCTTTTCAGTTTTTAACCAAACTCTCCTCTTCTTTATTATATCTTGACCGTTGTCGATTTGAAGTCCTGAGATCTTTCTTGTTTTTGTGGATAAGTCTGCTATTTCATATTATTGAAACGGAACCTTTTCCCTGTGGGTGGGTTTTATTTTTTCACAGCATTTTCTACGCAAATTGATGAGAGTTTATCCATATTGCTCTTGAGGGGCCTCAAAAAAATTTGCTTCACATTCAGAGAGCCTTGTTTAACCTTCATTTAGTCAATTTGGTTTTGATTTAATGACTGAATTACTACGTCTCACACCCTATTGACTGGATAAATTTTCCTTCTCGTTGAGGCTTTTTAGGGTGAAACTACTTATAATGATTTTGTGATAAGTGTTGATATGGAGGCCATTTTATTGCTCTGCGTCGGTTCTAATAGATTTTGAAGTTAATGGGGCTAATATAGAGTCAATTTGACTTCTGATAGGAATTCTGTGGTTTTAGGTATGAATTACTCGTACAAGTGTTGATATGCTCAATTTGTGCTTGTAAGAAAGTAATTACTAATAGAGATTGTTTCGCAACAATGAAGATCCGTTAACACTTTACCATTTGTATTGGTTTTTTACTGTGTATTTTTCCGAATGTTTTGGATGGTGGAGTGGATGAAGCGACTTTCGCGTTAATATCACCACATATTATTATTCCTTTTTGTTTATTGTATTGACTAGATTTTCTAGATTGTGAATAGAAATTGTCTGTTTCTTCAGGATTCTTGAGAGTTAACACCGAGGTTGGGGCATATATTATAATCTGTAAAAGGGTGGGGACTTTATTGTGATAAGTTTATCAACTGTCAATAGACCAAGGCGATCTGATATGGTGCTGAAAGTGCAATCAATTCCTCTCTTAACAAAGAAACCTGCTCCGTGATAGGAATTACTACAGCACCTTGTGAAAAAGTATATGAAATTGATGGGTCTGACCTGGCACTGCTTAGTATCCCTCGATGTCGTCTGGACCTATAATTTTTGTCTCTTGGACGGGCGGGGTGACATCGAGGTTGTATTTCCAGAGGTCTTCAATAAGCTCCGTTGTTGTCTTCTTTGGTAATTCCACGACAGTTTAGCGTGCCATTCTTAAAATTGTGTCCGTTGTTCCGCATTCCAAAACGATGAACGAGCCAAAACCGAGTGAGAAATTACTTCCCCCTGGTTATTCCTAATAATGGTCTCTCTGTTGAGATATTGAATACAGAAAACAAGTTTCTTGAGATGTCTGACATTCCTTTTCAAATAAATAGGTCCGTTGCAGATAAATAAAATTGATCCAATCCTGCATATACAAACTAAAACTGTGGTAGGCTATCGTATAGGTTCGTCGATATGAGACCGTTAAGTTGAGATTTTCAAAAAATGCGCTCGACTGAAATCGCTTGCGACTGGAAATAGTACTGGAAATAAGTAATCCAAAATATTTTGGTTATCAATCCGTTGACGGAGCAATAAACCATTGGTATAGAGTGAACGCGTAGGAGATTTACACTAAGGGAGGAAAAACAACAAATGTTCGAGGAAAGATGAGGCTGAGAACACGAATGATGACAACACAAGATGATGCTGACAACACAAGATGCTGACAACAACAGATATGCTGACAACACGATGATGACAACACCAGATATGCTGACAACTACTAAGATGCGGACAACACATGATTATGCTGACAACACGCCACGGTTGTCTTCTGTTCTGCTGCGCGTTCATAGCTGAATATCTGCGCGTCCAAGTGGGCTTATACCATGGGATATTATATTAACTGGAGAGGCAACGCGTACAATACATTGAAGCAATTCGTTGACAATGTCCCGCACCCGTACTGACACGACGCGATCACCTTAAGTGTCGTTAAATGTTTGACCGTCACGGTATGCGCTACTCTAACCGGGGACATCTTGAGGCGGAATTTTCCCCTGATACGGACTGACACGCGAATTACATTCTCGTGCGTTTAAATTGTTTGATCAACTCCGGTCTGTGTTACTCTTCGTGGACATTTTCCGAAGCGCGTCTGAAGACATTCAAACGGGGCGTATTGCTATTCTATACACAGCACCGTCCGCTCAGCATAAGCATGTAGCTATTCATTAACTGAGAGGCCAACCGTTCAATATTGAGGCAATTTGAAAATTTCTCCCACTCCCGGAATGACACGCGATCACCTTCAATGTGCTGTTAAAGTGTTTGAGCCAATTCAGTTATCGTTGGATTGCCGGGGCCTAATTCAAACCACCCGTGTCTCGTTCGACGTCCGTTTTTCAATTCAAACGCAGTCATACTTCTAACAACTGAACACTCGCTTCCTGCTATCGCGCTGGGTTGCGTGGGTTCGGACCCCCCCCCCCCCAGCCGAGCTCGGGATATGATATCCTTTCATATTCACAGAGCCGAGATACTCGCAAAATATCTACTCACAATATCGCAAAACATTACCCACTGACGTCACTAGTGTAAACAAGAGCTAAATCAAACCTGTACCCAGTCTTCCTTGGATAAACGCCTATCGAACTTTCGCATAGGGTCGTTTTCCCTTTTTATTCAGTCGGTGCAAATAAATAAATCGGTGAATAACTCACAGCGTTCCATTTTGTATGCCTCCGCCCCCCCCCAGTCCTCCGCCCCCCCCCCCCAAAGAAAAAAAAACGCCCTCAGCTGAAAAGAGGGGTAAGTCGACTGCAAAAGCTCTGCTACCCCTTCAGTCTGTGACAACATAACATCAGGCCTAACTGTGGGCCTATACGCGCAATGTGACCCGTAAAGTTTCCTGAATAGAGCCGATGGGCGCTGTTAAAATGTACTGGAAATCAGCATCAACCCCGTACCTCATCATGTAATTGCGCGAGCGCGCACACTCGGACCACCATGCAGCGTTCCCTAATACAATGAAACTAAGCCTATATATGAACATCCTCCATTGGCTAACCTATTTTCTGTTCTCTCCTCTTACGACTAGTCCTGCAGTTGGCTTCGCTTTTCCGGAGGCTGGGTCTGTCCGTAGGAAGAATACTACGCTGCATCTTCCTGCTGATGGTATACTGGAATGGATGTGAGTATATAGTCAACAATCGTGCAATGTCAAACAAATTGGGATCCGAGCACGACATCAGTGATTCACGAACGAACAAATGTCAAATTATGACATTCACACGATATCCTTGGATCACTTATGGATCCGTAGTACCTATTACATGATTACCTTTAAAATATAGGTCTAATAATGGGTTGTTATTAAATGAAAATGAATAATGAAAAGACGCAAGCTCTTTTGTGAAAACTTTTTCTCAGTATTGTCAGGCTGCTGAATTATTTTGAACTATGTAACGAGGTATATACAAACTCACAAAGCATAATAATTCCGATCCGCTCCGGCGAGTCTGATGAAAAACAACGTATTACTAGAAACCAGCTTGTGGATGCTTCCTCCACGGGTATACGGCCCCGAGGGCGCCTCGTGATCCTCTTTTTCTAATATACTGTGAATCGAGTTTATTTTTTTTTTTTTTTTTTTTTTTTTAAACAAAGTGACATGAGAAGGGCGAACCCATAATTGCCCTAAACAAAAAGGTCACCCCCAAGCACAGACACTAAAAGAAGAGGAAGATCCATCTTGTTAATTCTACTCTTGAAAACCGCTGGAGGTCAAAATCCGGAGGAAATACATCCCGATGAAGCCTATTCCAGGGCACGCGGAAGTGCGAGGAAAAACGGAGTCGATCATAGTTTCCGGTGCTATTACGTGAAGATGCAACCGAAACGGGGGGGGGGTGCTGGAAGAAGAAAGCGAGTATTTCGAGTAAACCTCGAGTAAAGGATGACACATCCCCACTACAACAACATGACCATAAAAGTAACGGTAAAGGAGGGCAGAGAGATGATACAGATCTGCATGTGATAGATATTCAGTGAGGATGTAAGATGTCATCGTTGATGGACAATGGCCTTTTCTCGATACGATCCAGGACACTGAGAGAGGATGGCGAAGCCCCACCCCAAATATGGCAACCATATTCCATTAGGAAGCTAATTTGGGCTTTGTAAAGCATAAGTAGCTCGTTGTGGTTGAAGTAGGTTCCTTGTGCGAATAAAAGCCCACTTTCTAGAGCATTACTTAGCGATGACTTGATATTGGAAGTTCCCAGGACAGGTGGTTGCTAGATTTCCATACCAAGATATTAAGATAAGTAGACTGATGTAGTATCTGTCAGCCATGAAAATAGCTGGTGCAACACGCCGACCAGAAATCAGCAAGTTTCTGGTTTTAGATTGGTTGAGGTAACCAGATTAGCAGTGCCCCTTTCAAAATAGAATGAAGATCATTTTCAGCTTGATTGGCAACTAGGAACGGTTGTATAGTTGCACATCTCAAAATCGATTTCACAGGTATGATTCTAACAAGAAAATAGACACAGGGTAAGCATGAGCGATGCTAACCCATCGAAGGGTTTCCCTCTTTTTAGTACAACAATAAATGAAACGACTCAATATCACACATGAACGATTAATGTAGGCATTGCCTATACGGGTCGGTTTTCGGTTCCTCAAGTTACCCCGAGTGTGAGCAAGTGGGCAAGTGGGGGATGGGGTTGCGATTGATAAGACACGAGAGTGGACTGTATAGTGATTGTTTTAAATGACTGGTGGATGACAGAGTGCTGGGCGATAGCGCGTGAAAGTTTCCCTCGTCGTCAAAATCCATCTCGCTTCTTCTGTTCCTTTTTCTTCACCCATCTATTTCGGTGCGTCACCCACTGGGCGGTAGGTCGCCTTCGCCTTTGGGGAAACCATCGAACCCCGTTCATCGTTTATGGTAACTTTTTCTCGCCCGAGTCCGAGCATAAGCTGACTCACTTCTCTTCCAGTCGTGTTCGCGGCCACGCAGTCACCAGTGTGAGCGGAGCTCTGGCTGAACGAGTCGCCTTTGAGGCCTACATCGGTAGTCCATCCAATTACAGGATTGATTAGTCTTTGTGTTAAGACGATGATACTTTATATTCCCTATTACCTGCTGCTTTATATAACCACTCGCGGACTTTTCTGCGTGCGCCATCACGCGCACACGTACTCTCGGTGTTTTGTGTTTATATAATCATCGTTCTGGTCCCATTTTGCAATCGCTCCTAATTTTGGATGCGCCCATCACAACACTGATGGGAACACACCCCGGCTTGTAATATCCAAATATGTCCGTGAACGGTTAGACCGTAACAGCTGTTTACGCGGACCCGACAATCGAGATTGCCGTTTTAGCAGTTTTGACAATTCAAACATTTTTCTCACATTACCCCGCCCACATTTTGGTAATTTGGACGAGACGATTATTTCAGTCAGTTGGCTGCCATATTTTTTGGTGTAGACATATAAGAACAATCCCAGCTTCAAGTAGGTCTAAAACATAACTCGTCTTAACGCAAGTCTAGTATCGATTATCGTGCATGAACATTCTGTGACGTTTTTTTTCTGCAGCTGGTAAATATTCCCATAGGAATTGAGGGCGCTCTGGTAGTACTCACTCTTTCGAAGGTGGCGTAACAAACAACACCTATCCCGGTGTTGTGTACAGAATGACAAAACATTGTGTAAAGGTTGTGTAAAAATTTACACAAATTGTGCGACATGACACAATACGTGTAATGTCTTACACGGCACGGGAAAGTGGGCTAGTCACAACACTTTAGTGAGTGAAAAGAGAGATGTGCGAGAAGATGGACATCATTATTGCTTATTTCCAGGAATGGCCCCTTTGCGTACAGCTGAGAGCAGTGGTGGCGCCAGGATTTCCCCGACGGGGTCCCGAGTTCCCCGACGGGGGGGGGGGGCCAAGTTCCCCCACAAGGCTCACCCTACCCCTAGGTCACAACCTGCATTTTTAAGTTTTCACTTTTTGAACATTTTTCTTGAAGGGAAAAAAAAAACGGAAAAAATGAATACCATTGTGAGAGCAATTGTTTATTTCAATAAGCATCCCACTCAAATCAGACAGCCCTCCTTAGTAGAATAGGGTCAGGTCTTCCCAATAACTGCACAGGAAAACCTGGGCACTGCGTCGTGAAGCAACAACCCACTCTACACATAGCAAACAGTGATCGACTTCAGAACGAGCATCCTCCTCCCCAAACGAATTGTCACCTAATCTATTTCAGGACATTTCGAAGATATCCATAAGGCTTGTGTATCTTATCTATAGATATTCCACGTGAAGGTAAGGGCCAACTCAATTAAACAATGAAATATAAACCAGAACCCGAAGATCACTCCTGGAACCAGAAACCGAACCGCGTTCACGCTGGTGAAAGTGCAGCAATTCACTCAATCCCCCTTGGTACAATGGATGTTTTGTGGTTTCAAACACAAGTATGCGTCGCTCCATATTCCAATGTAAATGTATGTTTAATTTCTCCTCTCACGGATTCGTTACCCTGTCGTTACTCACTGGTCTGGGCCGATGATTCTGGCTCTCTCCCGGGACCATGACCGCTATATGCCTACCAGTGTAAGGCCATACGTTGTTTCAAACAGGCAGTCAGATTATGTTGATATAAACTTTACACGACCCAACCTTACAAACGAAGCTCATAGTTGGCGTAAAGTTAATGTCGAACTTCATCAGCTGGATCCCAATATGGTCACGTGATGTGTCATCCCTTAATCGAGAATTGATAATCTCGTAAACGCACTTGGCTAATTCAATGGCATTCATAAGACCCGCCACGTGAGCTATGAATTTTGGAATTGGGCAGTATAAAAAATATGACCCGTACTATTATAACCTCAAAACAAGGTTCGTGAGACTATATCTGCATCCACAATATCACCTAGGTTATATGTAATCCTAACACAGTATGTCCTTCAGCAATGTACAGTTACTGTAACTAGTCCCCTTTGAGAGGGATAATACATTGGCTCAAGACTTCAAACTGAAAGAAACCAAGCACCGATTCGTATATGACACGTCTATAGAAAGAGGTTCCCGATCTGAAAATTACCCAAACTCAGAAGTGACTGGTTCTGTGTCCCCCGGAATTCCTTGAGAAAGAGTCGACTGTCGGGGCACTCAGCAATGTAGGCTATTCATGGGGGTAGCATTTACATGCATGCCGTCGAGCATGGCTGCTCCTGGGCATGTTCCCGTCCAGTTTCTCCTACCCACAGCGCATCACTGAAGGTTATTTGGAGTGCACCCAAACTGTTATGTTAGCCCATCTTATGATGTAACTAAAAATGTCGGGGCGGGGTAAAACCGCCAGACGTATATTCCCCCGCAAAGCTCTTATTCAAGAATTTGGTGAACATGAACCGAACAATATTCGTGGAAAGAAGTCATTCATAGACTTTGTGAAACGACCACGGTTACTGGTAAATGGGTCATTCCATAATGCCCTGTTAATTGTATGAGCAACCCCTACAGCCCCGTACAAGGTGAGTCCTCTAATAAGCACATTCATTCATCATTCGACCTTTTAAACCACATGGCCACCGACAGAGATCAAATTCAGGTCAGAGATCACACACATGCAGTCAACCAATATATCACAATGGTGAACCATCCAGCCTTCGCAGATATTCATTCTACGATTATACCAAAAAACAGTTTGACCCCTAAGTGACCTGAATGACCTTTAATGATCTGACAGTTTTTATGAGAATTGTTACTCTCATGGGATACATCAACCCCTGGAGCATTTTGCAGTTATGATGAACACAACAGTGCTATCCGAAAAATGCTAAAATCAAAGTTTTTGCCCTACTAAGTGACCATTTAATGACCTCCACTGAATTGGCGGTTTTTATGAAAACTTTTACACCATGGGAGCATCCACTGCTAGAAGGCATATTGCATTCCAATGAACATGTTCAATGTTATTGCAAAAAAAGGCATATAAGAATTGAACTTGACCCTTGAAACTACCAAAGTAAGTGTTACGATCGAAGCGGAGTTTTCCCTTCATGAAGCACACAAAACCTCTATCACATATCCAAAAATAGCCAGTAGCAGTAGTTTCTATTTTTTTTGTTTACCCGTCGTAACTCCTTAAATAAGACATTTATTCAAGATTCGACCTTTAACCACATGACACAACCCGACAGAGGCAAATCAGGTCAGAGGTCACACAGGCAGGTCAACAATTATATAATCACAATGGTGAACCATCCAGCTTGAGAATTCAATTCTCCGATTATAGCCCCAAACCAGTTTTTGACCCCGATTTGACCCCGAATGACCTTTCATGAGATGAAGTTTTATGGAATTGTTACTCTCCAGGTGATACATACACTCCTAGGAGCATTTTGCATTCTGATGAACCACCCCAGTGCTATGCCGAAAAAAAAGTACTAAAATCAGTTTTGACCCCTAAGTGCCTTCAATGAACCTTCAATGACATGGCGGTTTGTTTTTATGAATGAAAAAATTGTTACACTCCATGGATGCAATCCACTGATAGAAGATATTGCTTCCAATGAACATGTACAATGTTATGCGAAAAAAAGTATTAAATTGAACTTGACCCCTTGTAACTACAAAAGTAAGTGTCCGATCGAAGCAGGAGGTGTTTCCCTCCATAAAGCACACAAAGCACTATAACATATCCAAAAATAACCAGTTTCAATTTTTTTTGCCCGTAATCCTTAAATTAAGCACATTTATTCAAGATTCCGACCCCTTTACCACATGACCACCGACCGAGGAAATTAAGGGCAGACGTCACACACATGCAGGTAAAAATATATCACATGGTGAACCAATCAGCCTTCGCAGATATTCCATTCTCGATATAGCCAAACACAGTTTTGCCCTAAAGTGACCCCGACTGACCTTTAATGATATGACAGATATTATGAGAATTGTTACTTCTTCCATGTGATACATCCACTCCTAGGGCATTTTGCATTCGATGAACAATCCAGTGGCTATTGTCAGAAAAAGTATAAAAAATCAGTTTTTTGACCCCTAAGGACCTTTAATGACCGTCAGTGACATGGCGGTTTCATGAAAAATTGTTACCACTCCCATGTGATGCATTCCACGCTAGAAGCATATTGCATTCCAAGGAAAATGTCCAATGTTATTGCAAAAAGGTATAAAATTGAAACCTTTGACTCCTTGTACCTACCAAAGTAAGTGTCCGATCAAGCGGGAGTTGTTTCCCTTCATAAAGCACCACAAAGCTCTAGCACATATCCCAAAATAACCAGTTTCTACTCTTTTTTGCCGTAACTCCTTTTAAATAAGCACATTTATTCAAGATGCGACCTGTAACCACATTGACCAAACCAACAGAGGTCAAATTCAGGTCAGAGGTCCACACACAGAGGTCAACAATTATATCACAATGGTGAACCATCCAGCTTCGCAGATATTCAATTCTCCGGATTATAGGCAAAAAAAGTTTTTGACCCCTAAGTGACCCGAAGGACCTTTAATTATTTGACAGTTTTTATGAGAAGTGATACTCTCCATGCTGAACATCCACTAAGGAGCATTCTGCCCATTCTGATTGAACACACCCGTGCTATGGTCGAAAAAGTACTAAATCACGTTTTTGACCCCTATAGTGACCTTTAATGACCTTCATGACATGCGGTTTTTTTTTATAAAAAATTGTAACTCCATGTGATGCATCCACTCCTAGAAGATCTTGCATCCCAGGAAACATGTTCAATGTTATTGAGAAAAATGTATAAACTCAGCATTTGAATGTCAGACAACTAATATGCAAATTAGTTCCCACCAAATTACCCTCAGTCTGATATTGATGCTTATGAATAAATTAATCAGACTGTAGTAGGTCCTATTCACAAGTTTCGTCAATATCCCCAAAGTTGAGAAAATATGCATTAATTCTTCTAATTATGCTAACAAATAGGTAATTAAAACACATAATGACCTTTCAGTGATTTCAACGCAATTGAAGAAATTACTCAGGACTGTTTAGAAGGTCCTACTCAACAAGTATCGTGAGATCCACAAAGTTTATATAATTTGCCTAATGGCGTAATTGGGCCCAAGCTTATGATGAACATAGTCATGCAAGATGACCTCAGTGACCTCGGACTATAGAAAATCATCGGCCACTGCATAGGTGGCCCTATTCACAAGTTTCATGAAAATCCAATGAAGTTTGAAAGATCACATATTACTCTGCTAGAATTAGGCTACTGGCCAAAGAAAGAAACTGCAAACTTGACCTGATGACCTTGAAATTGTAACCAGTTTGTCGGCTCCAACACATACCCACCAACCACCAGTTTCGTGTAAATCGCAGGAACTTGAAAATTTTGCGAAAAACCGGCGAAATAAGAGGGCAACAAAATATACGATATAGCCCATTTTCGAACTTATCCGAGATTACTTAATACGGGACATGTGTACCAAGTTTTGGGTCAATCGAGATTAAAGTGTAAAGAATGAGAGCGCTAACGCCAAGTTTACGGCGGGGCGGCGGCGGCGGCGGGGCACACGGCAAAACCATAATGATCCCCGAACACTACAGTGTTGCGGGGTATAATAATATAACGGAAACATACCAAGTATGCTCCATATGTTCGGACGAGACCACTATGCAAAGGATAATAGCACACTATTAGGACTCAGCTTGATAATAAACAGACCCCCTTTGTTCCCCTTCCATCTGATCCGTTGCGCTTCGCTCACCATTGTGCAAACTTGCAATAATTGGTCGTGCCCTGTTTCAAATAAAAAAAAAAAAAACCCCCCAATTTTGGAAATGACCGTTTCAAAATTCAAAACAGCGTGAAGTGACACAGGGACCATACTATTTATTTTTATGTTAATTCCTTTCCAGGATTTTGCAGGGATCCAGTGTGACCATATGGTCGCGGTGTGGCTGCTCCTTTGGAGAGTGTAAACATACTGGGTCCTCGGATGTCGCTTCAACGATGATGGGTCAGCCAATGAAATTAATGGTCATTCCATCCCGGTGAGGTATTTCACAAGAAGTCTTAGTACTTATTGGTATCTTAGATAAACGCCAAGACCGCCTCGCGCTCGTATACAAAAATAAGGGCGGTATTGAGAATGTGATATCAGACTCAAAATTTATTACCAGCATCGAATCAATTTCTGTCAATCAGTAATCACCCTAAGAGATTCATTGCTGATCTCAGCTTTGTAGACTTTCGATTCAATCTTTCTTGCTTCTGTTCGTCGTCCCCATTTTACAGTTCGAAGGGATCGTATAATGAGTCATATCTCTCAAAAATTTCTTTGCACTAAGCCAATAAACGACGCGTCCCTAGTATGATTCAACCGAGAATTCAAAGGCAATTCCCCCGCGTATAACGACTGCACGTTCTACTGCTAATTCTTTATATTCTTTTTATATTAATCACTTTGCACTCGTAGGTCTGATCCTCTTCTTTGGCTTCTTGGCGTTCAACGGTGGCTCCCAGGCCTTCGAATCTCTAAGCCTGAACGACGGCATCATCGTATCCCAATCCGTTGTTAACACGATTATCATCGTTCATGGCGCTCTACTACTGACGATGTTGATTGTCAAGTATCTCTCGGCATCAAGAGATGGAGCATCATTCTGATCATCAACGAGGTTGACCTCAATGGTGAGTACAAAAACAAAGCCTACGTCCTTAAGTACTTCCTGCTCTCCTGCCTTGGAAATTTATAGAACATAGCTAAGCCTTGGCCATTGAATACTGTCATTAGCCATTCTCGATCACACAGATACAACATGTTTCTTTGATCATCAAGCGTAGGTTTGACTTCAATGTGAGTACATTCTCGGCATTTAAAACCAGAATGCAAGGTTCATACTCCGCGATAAATGATGCATGGGATAGGTGCTATCCTTTGTTCATGTATATTTTGTTTTCTGGCGAGTAACCTGAGTTAAGTATATCCCCCAGCCTTGGGTCACGGATACCCTGTTCCATCTCAAATTAAGATTTACAGTCCCGTTCCCCGCATTTTGAAAAATCAGTGAACGGGACTGTCAATCCCATTGATATGGAAACGCTGCAGCAGGCAGAAAAATTTCCAATCCTAAAAGTGTACCTTTTCATGACCTCAAAATGACCTACACTTTTTCTGAAAGAAATAAGCCTACATTCACCAGTGTTGTCCAATTTGACAATTTCAAGACATCGCATACATCATGCAAGTTTGACCTCTGATGAACCTGAAATGACCTCCACGTTGATCAGGAACAAATGTTAGTTTACAAGATCCACTCATTTTCGTTCAAATCCGACAAAGTTTGAAAAATCGCAAATGATGCACTTGACCTCTAATGACCTTGAAATTACATTTTTCGTTTCGGGACCAAATGTTGACCCCAACCCACCCCGTTTCGTTCCAACCTGACGAAGTTTGAAAAACTGGCATAAATTCATACAAATTTGAACCTCCGATGACCTTGAAGCGACCCTTGCTTTGCGGCCGAATTGCATATACCCCTACCCCCACCAAGATTCGTCTACTTCGAACAACCCTTCATATTTAATCATTGGAGATCCGTATTAGCTCGTTGGTAGAGCTTAGGATGGTGACTGAAAGATTGCGAGTTCGATTCCCAATGGCCGATCGACTTTTCCGGTTTACCCTTGGGCAAGGTACTTTGTCTCCGTTGTTGCCCTCCAGAGCGGTACCGGTTTCCTGTGAATCGGGTAATAATCTGTAAAGCGCTTTGAGAACGTCCTACGCCGTTGGAAAGCGCTATATAAGCACTTCCAGACTTAAGCCTTCATAATTTTCGCATACAACCTCCAAAATAAGAGGCGCAACATGCATTATTGCCCACGTTTCGAACCCCTCCCGAGATTTCAGTGGGGTGGACATGTGCAACCAGTTTTCGGGTGCAATCGAACTTGTATTGGAGAGTTATCGCGATAATCGTCTTAAGTACCGCGGAGACGGGCGGCTGCGGACCACACCCCAGAAACCATAATAATCCCCAGACGCTTACAGCGTCGCGGGGATATAATTAGGTAGACTCCTGGATTGTATATAAAGAGGGAGAGAACCCCATTACCTGAACTGTTTTCTCCTTGACTGTTTCCTGCATGTCATCAATATTCTTAGCGGTCCTTTGGGTATGAGACATTTTTGCAATCTATCAATGACCGTCCGAAAATAGTGTTATAGCACATCGAATGCACCCGCTCTGTTTCAGAAATTGTGTTGCTGTGTCATCTTTATGTCCCTAGATATGTTGTTGTGCTCGAAGAGATTTCATCTGCCTGTATCCAAATTCCCTACTCTGGCCATGGGCTGATGTGTATCGGTCATGGGTATGATTTTGGCCGCAGAGCAAATGAGGCCAAAATGTTAAAACAAGCTGGAGCTGCCGCCTAAAAAGGCATGACAAAGCCTACACTGCCCTCCGAAAAACTATTGGTATTCAATGCGACCATGAAACCAAATTGAAACTGGGTAACATAAGTTAAAACACGTAAAATAAACACAACAACATTCACCAGCTGTCCCTCAAACAGAAAAACGGAAACTCGCACCTGCGCAGGAATCGAACCGGCCCGAGATCCAAAAAGCGTTAATCCTAACCACTACACAAACCTTCCGGTCACGTCATGTTGATGGGAAATTATGATATATTTATCGAACGTAGCGATCGATGTATAGATGTATGATGAGCGCGGACTTGGATTTGTCTCCTAAAGTGTGAGTGTATATATTTTCGGAGAAATTTTGAAAAAGTGAATTGTAGATAATTCTCAGGACCGTGGATTTTCACGGACATCAGTGAAAAGAGAATCCGATCCTGTTCGTGACCCTATCTTGGCTTAAGCTGTTCGTTTTTGTGTTTACACCCTAGCCGATATTGCCGTGAGACTGCAGGCAAAGGCAAGTGAAAATTCTATTATTTTATAAAATTATAGCCTATTTGAACACAGTTCTTGATATCTTGGGGGTTATTTTATGGACCCACCTCTATTTTTAATTGCCCTAACATCATAAATGATCAAGTCAATTTCGATTCATTGCAAATGGAACTGCTCATCCTAAAATAAAATTCTTTTTATCGGTTTTACTTCGTAAAGCAGCACAGAGACCAACTGTTGAAGCCGAGTTTCTTTCTATATCAACGTCTTTCCTCTTCTCCGACATGACAATGGTCAAATTTCGATTGAAGCTGTTCGAGCTGTCCCGGTCGCTCCAATTATGACGTAACCTAACTAGAATTAAAAATATTCCAAACTACAATGAGAATGCGCGTCATCGATTGCTATACGACTTTTTGCACACGTCACCAGGGAACGTTCATATTATAACATAAACATTCCATGACTAATTTATGAAGCGACGCGTCAAGGCTAAAGAAATGTACCATCGCCCCCCCCCCCCCCCCCACCCCCAAACGACTACAATACAAGCGATTTCATCGCTAGTAAAAACAGACAATTGTCATAGTCCTGTGAAACATGAACAGTACACCGAACGATAGGGGCCTAACCTTACTTGTGATCCGCTTTTTCGGGCCGTTTAATATTATTTGGGTATCCGCAGGCCCACATAGAGTGAAACGAAACACAAAACGTTATCTTTACTGAGAAATTAAAATAGTTCTTTATAATACTGTGCTCATGGGCTTAATTCCACTGTGTATTTAATTTCACCAATTCGGTCCTGATAGAGGTGACTGGCAAAACAAAACCAAAAATATGGAGGAATCAGGAGGACCTACAGTAGGGCATAAACAGGCCACGTAATCGACGCAGTTAGCTACCAGGAAAATAAATTACAAACATCCTTAAATAAAATGAATTTAAAAAAAAGGTCCGGGAATAGGTAGACCACGGAGGCCTAACTGCATAAAAAAAAAATTCCGAGAAAAAACACAGTAAAAGGCAACATTCAGAGACAATAGGTCATCTCAAGGAAGGAAAAAACAGTACCGGCGCGGGATTTCGACCTGGGCCCCGCGTACGTCAAACGCTCGAGGAGTGCACCATATACTACGGGAAATGATCACGTGAGCCGTAGTCATTGTTGTTTTAAGTACTGTTGGCTCACAAACCGAATCGCGGCATGTCATTTTATCCTGCAAGTTAGTACGATTGCTGATGTCATTTTATCATGCAAGTTAGTACGATTGTTGCTTAATAGTTACCAGCTACAAATTGTAAATCGCTTGGAAAAGCTACCTGTTTAACCACGCAAAGATCGTGAAAAGCAAGCATGCAGCGCCGGCAGCTGAAGGCCTGCGCTTCAGCTAACCTCAGTTACCTCACAGGGGATTGGACGTTAGGTCTAACGCATTTGTATTTAGTATGGTTAGGCGGGGCTTACGTTACGAGCGCAGGAAAACATAGAAAATTGTTCTTGATTATTGCCATAAAACTATTAATTGTTCGAAAACATTTGTAACGACAAAATATAGAATTAAAGTGTACAAGACTACAAAATTCAAAGACGAGGAAATAGCACGCGATTTCATCGACTCGTAGAATAAAATCAGAGTGCAAACATGGTTGCAGTTAAAAAGACATGGCCCCCAATAGCCGCGCTTTGAGACTAATTATGGCGAAGAAGATTGGAAGGTTAGATATGTGTTACGTCGCTTTGCAACAATGTTGTAGTGTAGCAAAGAAAGGACTAAAAATATTTAGTTCAAATGTATTTTACATCTTTAGTAAAATGGCCATATTTCATCACGTCTAGGAATGTATTGTGGAGATGAAGAAAAACATTTACACATCACAGAAGGGAATCGCCAAAAGCGACTGAGTCAAGACTAATAAATGTAACCATCGCCACCAAAACGATACAAAACAAAGCGAGTTCATCGCTCGTAAAAAAGTACTCCTTACCTCGGGAACCAGGAAACAATAAATCAGGTCGTGCCGTTGTACTGCCATCATCGACTTTGACCTCAGGGATACCATCATTTTCCCAATCATCAAGGGAGTTGTGGTTTCAATGGTGGGAATATTTGGTTCATATAGGATCAACCTCCTTCCCTCAAGAACAGATACGAGACGCTATGTATGACTCTCGAGTCATCAAAAAAATGCATCAGTTTCCTGAATCATCAACGGAAGCTCAAATGTAGGACTAATCCTCCTCTTTGGAGATATTTGCAACCACATCGCAGGCCTTGGCTCTTATGGATGAACGGAAGATGAGAAGAAATTTTTTGGAAAGTGTCTAGTCGCTATTCTTGCATGAAGCAATAGTGATGCCCGATGATCAATGGTGATCTCATGGTCCGGTCCATTATATTAATACTTGTCCAATAACATAAAAAAAAAACATTAAAAAGGTTAGGTCCGAAGGGTCTGGAAGAATAAAATCTCTACGACCCTATACCGCAGCAATCAGAGGAACGGGCATAGACATGAAGGAATAAGCACAATTCCTGAAAGAACAAGTCCAAAACATTGGCAGGGTGGGAGGCCATTCATGCACTCACTGAAAACTCTCCGCGATTTTTTTCTCGATGTCCAATCTCAAGTTGCCGCAGGGTATAGGGATGACACTTGGAGTAATTTTGAACTTTTAACTTCAGAGAAGGGCCGAATCAACGGTAATTTTGTTTCCAATTCATCGGTCGCCATTTGCGCAGGGTGTAACAGCGCATACGGTTGGGGTGCAGCACAAACCACATAGGGTGTCTAGGAGCTGTTGACGTATTGGGAGTCAGTGCCCTGGTCTTTCAAGTGTAAAATCGACGGACCCCGTTGACGCGGTCGGAGTGAGGTCACGTAATCTTAGTGACGCGCTAAAGCATGACTCCATAAATGCCAAATTACGTTGACATTAGCGCGCTGAGAGTGTGTTCTTATAGACTGTACTCTTTTCGCAGAGATAAATATGGATTCCATTGGAACAAATTTTATTCCAAGTAGAATGGAACGAAAACTGTGTAGCAAAATTACCGCATGTACCAATGCAATGCGGTGTTGGACCAATCGCCCCAAAAGGGATTCCAGGGAAAATCTTCCTGGAAAGCGACTAATTCTGATAAATGACTGCCTTCAATTTCTATGGTCTTCCGGCATCATCATAAGTTAATTGACGTATTCGCTTCTTATCAACGTAATAACACGATTTTACCTTCAAACACATCCGCACCACGCACGTTCGGGATAGGTAGTTTGAGGTCGGGTTTGACATTGACCTAGGAAACAGAGGGCTAGCAGAGGGAGGAGGGAACCGAGCCGGTAGAACCCCAGATTCAGATTGACGACTGCGGAGTTCCAAACCCATCAACGCCCGACTGCCTTGAAGTGTTTCGCAGTGCTAGCTGCCTGTATATAGAGCATGATGTCTCATTGTCCCTGGCTACACCACGTATAGGTTGATAGGACCTGGTGGGGTGACTTGTAATAATAGTTACCCCCGAATGTGACAGCCTGTAGCTAATAGGTCCGCGAATGTGCAGCCTCGGGGACTCGATGAACATGCCGGAAAACGGTGGTCAATAGTGAACAGGAAGGAATGCTACGGGATTTGATGAGTCCCTAATGATCAGGAGTCTAGTGGAGCGTGGTGGCCTAATTGGTCGAGCTTTGACCCGAGGTGGGGTTCCGTCGAGCCTGTCACGTTGGACCCTTCAGCAAGGTACTTTACCCCGCTTGCTTCTTCCTCACCCAGGGTACAAACACAATTGGCGCTGATTATTTCGCCGCGGTATACTCTCCGGGATTGTCGGAGTACGGAGATGGTTCCTATTGATCGGGTAAGGTTATAAGCGCTTGAGCACCCTGAGGGTAAAGCGCTTATAAGATGATAGGAATTTGAAGTGTTTATTAGATTCAAAGGGCTTTGAGACCGTTCCCCCCCCCCCAAGTGCTACATACACGACATATGTTGCAAATGAGTTCAAAAATTGTTTTTTTTTTAACCGTCAATAACTGAAAAGTGAAAATGCAATAATTTTTCCTATGAAGTCAATTTGAATGCTTGCATCTATGAATTCCTTGAAATTTGGTGAGCTCAATCAAAATCAGATTCACATTCTTGAGTAAAAAAGACATTCCGCATGACCCTTTCGACGCACAAAAACCATTAAACAATAAAAGTAATTGCCTCGCTTCCCCGTCTTATTAAGCCCCCGGACAATGTGTGGAGTTCAGGGCGCTATATTCGTCACTGCTTGAGTCACCGCAAGGAGTTTTATGGCCGCCTAGCGGAAGATGACAGGGCGAGCTTGAACGGTGGGCGACTGTACAGTAGTATCCGTTTATGCTTGGGTGATCATCTTTCTTCTTTTTAGGAGCTCTTGAGAGGCGTTCACACGTACCTTTGAAATTAACCATATCCATGTTTTGTTCTTCTGCGAGTTTCTAATTTAATGTGTGTCCCGAAACAATACGGTCACTGCTGCCGAATGCTGATCAACCGTAAGCTTTCGCGAGCAGCCACAACATTTTGCGTGCGGTGACCGACTAAAGGCGGTGACCACAAGCACCGCGGCCGTGAACTCAGTTACAGTGTCCGCTGGGCTCCGCGGAGGGTGGCCGCTCGCGGCAGTAACCGCCAGGTTGTCATCGCCTCTTTCCATGCGGTCACACGGAGACCGTGCGCATGGCCGTATGTGTCGCAAGCCTTGCGCTCCGGTCGTTTGGGGCGAGTCCCTATTTTCAATAGAGGATTCGTTAACTCTGTTATCATGACTGGAGTAATTAATATACAATCTCTGTAACAGAATGGGCTACAGCATATCAGATTTGGAGCCGCACTGGCTTTCCCTGATTCCAAGAGCTGAGATGCTCATGCGCTGAAACACACATGTTCATGTGCCATTGCCATGAATACGGTCACTTTCTTTTTAGCACGCTTGACGTGTGTCAGTAGGGTTGGTATGACCCAGTAACCAAGTTCACTGAAAGTCCAAGACGATCTTCAGTCCACGTTATGAGGCAGTATACCATTTACAAACACACCATGATTCCATCCAGGAAGCTGAAATTAAAAGTAAAGATATAAATATGAATCATCACGCGCCTTTATGTGAGAGATAAATTTCCGGAGCGCAAGAGAACGGGGAAACCCATAGTGCAGTGATAATTGCCAATAGCCTAATTGAACAAATGAGTTGAAAGCAAAGAGCCTTGAATAGATTCACGTTAGATTACACACACACTTGTTGTCAATATTAGGATAAGTTAATCGGAGAAATCGAGAAATAAACGAAATAGTCATCTTCAAAGTTGTCCCACCCCCACCGAGTCGCGTAGTGATGCCCGAATGGCGCCCATTTGGTTTCCGTGTACGTAAATAGTAACGTTTGACAGCGTGAAACCGCGATATACTTCACTCTGATACTCTTTTCTGTATTGATTGTATATTTATCCAACTGTTGATTTTTCCTTCTTCAATGCCCACTAATGAAGATAATATGATATTTTTTGTTATAAGCGTCTATCTGCTTATGTAGCGTTATTCCACCTAAGTGATAGGAGCACTTGCAAAGATACGTAGAAACTGGTTAGGCACTTCGAAAATCCCGGAGAGTATGTGACAGCAGGATACTACAAGTAAGCTGTACTCAAGTACCTCAAGGTCCCATCAACCCCCGGGGGGGGGGGTGGCATGGATATGAAGTATCTTGCCCAAGGGTGATACAGAAACAGCTCTTCAAATTATGGAATTCGAATTAGCCTATCTTTAGACAACAGTCCGGGGTTTACTGGCTGGGCTTGGACCCATCCCCGAATGAGAGGAATTGCGGCATAACCCTCGGTCCCCATATTCCTTCATCCCGACGACCCACAAGAGAGTGGAACAACCCCCCCCATCAAGCATTACAGCTTTAAAAGGACTCAGACTCCCAAAGCTGCGTCCGGGCAATACGAGACTGTACATCACTGGACTGAACTACCGATTCCCACCACGCACACCTATCCTGCTTCGCTTTGTTTCTCGTGGGATGTGGGCAGTATTAACGAAAGAAGAAGAAGACGTTCACCAATTGGAAAGTATTAGGAAATGCTTGCCACGGCATCAGTACTCAACTCCGTTCAAATGTGATGTCGAAATACATAATAGGTTCGATTTTCGGAACATTTTTAGAAGTGCAAATGGAGGAGGACGGGGATTGTTCATTCGACCGATGTCTCTTTCGCCCGTAGTTCATCTCGGTGGTGGTACCCTGGGCGTCAGTTACTGTCCTCTCTTCTCAAATCAACGGTGTATTCGTCGTATGGGGGATCCGCCGAGGCTGTGTTGTTTGTGGTAAGATTTCAACTCTGCTTTGGTTTTGAAGGAGATAGAAATAATATAGTCAACGGATATGTTTTCATTTTTTTCATTTGACGATATGTTAGTTAGATTTAGCAGAATACGGTAATGTTACAATGGAAGGGTGGGAAAGCTTAGGGGTTGTGTGTTTTTTTCCTACACGAGGAGACTCCGTATGAGTCGGAATCACTAGCCATCTTCGGTCCCCGCCCATTTAATCAGCATCAAACCACATGACCAGACAGACCATTGTCGCTGCGACGGACGAAAAATAATTGCAACAGATCAACAAAAGGCACTTTTTGAAAAAAAAAATAAATTGTATCTCTGACTTTTTCCAATGGGGCCTGTTCAAGGTTGTAAGTGTGCATACTCATCACTGATGTTGTTGGACCTTTCACACTGCCCTCCAAGGTGGAGATGTGCAGCCCTTCGAAATAAACTTTCTTTTTTTTAATTGTTTTGTCAGAGAGAAAAATGTTTGTTTCGTGTCAATTTGACTTGGTGTAAGGGAGGGCGAGGTATTTGGAAGACTAACATGACAATTCTGACTAGACATGCAAATAACGGAAACAACGCACACTGACACACACAAAAACGCATACACTTTGGAAAAACACCTCGTGTTAGAAGCCCAACACACATGAGGTACCCATCAATGGATACCCACCACCCTCACCCCACCCCCTTCATAACTGTCATTATAGCAACTGTTGCTATGGAAACAAACAGAAGTGAATTAAGGTGAAATTGACTACAGTATATCTAGCAACCTGACTACGTACAGTGTATTTCATCCTGCCCTTTGGGGGCGATATAATAAACGTCACGTGCTGAACGGTATAAACAATTCCAATCGTTGAGAAATGCATGATCTCTTCTACTCGAGGGAAAACAGAGAGGGGCATCTCAGGTCACATTGAAGCAAATTTGTAAACACGCGGAGTCGACTTAAAATGATGTTGCGAATTTTTAAACCCTATCCTGGTACTAGTCGATATTGACATCTTGGAGTAGCAAAGACCAGCCAAATTAGTACTCTTTTTAGTGTTATAACATCAAAGAGAGGCAAAATGGCAACCTTTTAATGATGTCATATCTACCATTTTTTTTTATGGGAAAAGTTAAGACTATTCTTGAACTTTTCTTTTAAAAAAAAATTGTAGGAAAAAATGGTAGATATGACGTCCATCAAATGTTGCCAATATGCAAAATTGCCAACTTAGCAGTGATAAATTAATAATCTTTGAAACTTCGTAACTTTATAACCGAAATGCTATGAACATGACACAAGTTTCGATTGGCACGATTTTCAATGCACGATCATATGACATTTGAATGTTTTTGGCTGGACTTGCCCATAATTATTTTACTTTACTAGAGTTGGCTCTGGAACGTCCTTGGTGGGCTGGCGATTGCTGCCTGGTGTACCGCCCTCAGTATCATTATTTTTGGAGGTCTTCAGCTACTGGACATCTTCCGAGTAGACGCGCAAATCGAGCAAATGGGTAAGATTTCCGTCTGTAACCATAACAACCACATTTTTAATCGGATCCTGATCCCGTGAAGGCTATTCACTCTATAACGTTTTTTCCCCACTGCATGATTTTCCCGAATTTCAGACCGAACCGGGGAAGAGGGGCCTGTGTGGTGAGAATATCATTGTGTACCGTCACAATGCCTTCTCAGAAAGTGTTGGAAACAGACAACATACATTCCTGAGTTACGTCATGAGGAAGAGCGATGAATATCGCACGATGGAGTGTCCCAGCATCAACGATAAATGGAAAAATATGGAGAAATACACAACGTAGAGAAGGAATATTCCACATCGGGGTGGTTTGGCAAATAGCGATCAATCAACACTTCCTGTTTGCGAGAACTCCCTCGAAGTGCGCAAGTTGAAAAAAATAGCTGGCTCGTAACACTCCGTGACAGTTGTCACTCAGGCTACCCAGAAAGTATTGTTTTCACCCCCCCCCCTCCCCGCTTTTTTACAGTGTATACTTTCCCAGTCTGCCTTCACTTGGTTTTGACAATTATATGGATTCCTAACCAATCTCCATCTGTGTAATCGGTGGACAGTTTGGAGATTTAATTTGACAGCTTTTTCTATTGGCACTGGTACGCCAGCAAGCTGGATAGGAACCAGCAACATGATAGGAGAAAAATAAAGTGCAGGGGGGTAACACACGGGAGATGAACTCATTTCTACAGCAGTCTCGATACGCAATCCAAAACACAGTAACTGCTACCTTAAACAACAGTTACAGTCTAGAGAGGATTCACAGAAATACAAATATACTATTCTCCTTCGGAAGTTTTATTTATATAGGACATTGTGATTGAGGGTTCATAGACAACGCTACTTAATTGAACTATAAATCATTTTATAACGGAAATTCAGCATCGCGCTTTCCGCGACAAATGTCCAGAGATTAGAAATTGTTGAATGGTTACCTATCAACATGTTTGCCTATATAAGGTGGCTGTAACCTGTTCACCACCACTGCACTATGCAACAGTGAAGACATAAAAACCAAAAGAATAGCTTCAGTCTCAACCCTAAAAGAATTCCAAAAAACAAATACATTCGTAAGTAAATGCTAATTACTCAGACCAGTTCGGGCGCCTGCTTCTATAATGGGAGGGGGGGGGGGGGGTTGAACTTGTCGGATTGGTGTCGAGACATTCATCAGTAGCATGGATAGTGGTGGAGTAGCTGACACACGTACTAGATGTCCCATTTTCAGGGCCTTCAACCGTGGACAAATCCCGTAAAATAACAATCAATATAATATCAATCTCTAAGGCGAAATTCCATATTCGCGGGATGCGGGGTGCGGTAAAAACCATAAGCTCGTTTGCACGGGGACATAATTGTGGAAAGTGCCCGAAAAAGCTGTATTCAGGTTGCATAAAAACTCCCAGTTGCAATAGACGCAAAATATCATCGAATAAACATGGACGAGCACAGAACAAGCAATAAATACCCGCCGTACCAATGAGGCATTAATGACGCATTCCGCAAACGGAATTATATGGAAATTCATCCTCAAAAAGCCAATTTATGTCAATTTTTTGTGAGGTATTACATATTTTGAGTCTTTCCGGATACCCACATTTTTTTTCTCAGAAAAAAGTGTTCCGTATCCGCAAAAAGGCGATTTTCAAAATATTTCGCACGCACTAATGGAATCTCGCCTTTAGGCTGGGGAATGCGTGTTGAAACATCGGATAGCGTCCGTGGGGCCGTAAATGGCAGTCGGGAGCGAACAACATACTCGTCTGTCTCATTAAACTTTTCGAGAAGAGAGAGAGAGAAAAAAGAAAGAAAATGGAAGGCGGGGGGGCGCGGTGTCTACCTACCGATGCCATGAAACTCAATGACATGTTTTGTAGTTGATGGTCAATTTCGGGTCTATAAAGAATAATCAATTACTCGAGATATATTGTGATGTACTAACCTAGTGAGCACACAAGCCCACCAGGCATTACCGGACCGTGACGGTTCCCGTTCAGCGTTGATAACCCTTATGTCAGTATGTTTTTTGCACTCTGATTTCTGTATAGGTCTGGACATAGCCCTGCACGGTGAGCCGGCCATACCCTCATCATGTAAATCGGGAATTGTTGGATTTGGAGAAGACGGTTAAGTGGCACCCCCCCCCCCCCCACCCATCCCTTTATCCTCACAAACGGGATGGATGTTAGTCATCTTTCCGACCCACTTCTAGTTTCAGATGGCGAATGCGACGAAACGTACTCTCACGACGCGTTATATCTCCGAGTCTCGACAAAAATCATGCCCCCCCCTTTACTCCTAAGGATGTGCACCACAGTCCCGTCAAGTGGGGTTTTTTTCATAGCGGAAACTAGTGTTATCATGTCTACGAAACATCCATCATTGCCGTTATTTCCCACCACTATCAAAGCAGAAGAAGAAATATTTACGACTGTCCGATCTACAGCGTTTGCCACGAAGCTTGAGTTAAGGGAATGACCCACTATTGGTGGTAACAAAATCAAAGAAATGTGAAAGAAAAGGTCACTAATCCATAACAATTTCGAAAACCCTGAATAAAATCACTCGATTAAGCTTAGCTCCATTGTAGTACAAGATTTTTCAGGAAAAAAATCATGGTTACATTGAAATTTACATGACCATTGGCTTATAACCTCTATTTAAAGTTTTAAAATGTGCTAATATGCTATTGATGATTAAACTATTGTTCATCCGACACCCGATGTTTGCAGTTCTTCCTTCATTTTATTATATTTCAGCTGCATTCCTACACACATACACACGTAACACCCACGCACACACGTACGCACATGCAAAACACGCACACACAAGCACACACATATCTCCGCTGGGTGGAAAATGGGGTGCATACTATCCCTGCCGGTCGCAAGTGGCAACTGATATGAAAGGAGAGTTAAATTATTAGACTGCGAAAGATCCGGTATAGAACACCTGGGTCACTGTGCTCTTTATCCAGTTATTTGGGCCCCCCCACCCCCATAACCCCCCCCCCCAAAATTTTCCACCCCCCACCCCCCCCCCCCCCCCCCCACCACCGCCACCTCCGCAGCATTGGTTATTCGTAGCTTTATGTATGTTCACTAAGCCCAACTTAACAATGGGATTCTTCGTCTTCGGAGAGTATAAGTAAACTCAATTTTCTAAATTTCGATCTCAACATTTTTACTCTTAAAACTTTGGTCGGACACCGCGACTGTCCAGTTTCTTACTGGTAGTTTCTAAATATGGGCATATTGGGATTTAAACGAAGATCTAACGACGACAGACGGCAGAAACGCACCAATGAGAAATAACACACACTAAACAAACGCCACGTACCACGCACCGCATATAGGAGCACACATCAGCACGCACATGCACCGCAAACCACAACGAAACGCAAGTCACACACGTGATTATATCCTTCATGTAAATGAAAACATGTTTGTTTGTTTTCATGCAGAGAATATCAACTCCTACGAGATCGTCGAACGATGAACGAGAAAGACGACGAGAGAAAGGAAAGAGGCGAGGCGGTTTAGTAACCCTATCAATCTGACGCCCTAATGATTGACGAATGAAAAGAAGGGTTTGTCAGCTTAGAGAACGCAGTGATGGACTATTATTGTAGCTTAGGGCCGTCCGCCGTGTGCATCCATAATGAGAAAATTACTGTAGATCCACAAAAAAAACACCTGAAAAGTACAGTAAATATTATGAATCGTCCATTTTTACCTCTTAGTAGTTCATTTATTCTAAGCTGCGGTTGAATTAACTGAAAATGGTACAAACAAATCTATCAGTGCTCTATATATCTTTAATACAGGACTTATGAAAGATCTGCTTTTATCTTCTCTAAAAATTGTAACTTATACTGCCTTATTAAATGAGAATTCGACAAAAATTGCTACAGTGCTGAAAGATATTTTTTTACGAATAGTGTTCAATTTGTTTGTTGATGTACGCTACTTTGTTGATAGTCCCATTGTTCTACGTATCAATAGAATCTTTTTTCAATTACTGCAACCATGCTTCAGTAATTTACTGTCAAATTTATTACCACCGCCAAAACGCCACAAAAAGTTATTACAGCAATCATTGTTCTGGATATGGCTATAGTGGCCTTAGATCCAATACTACTAATTAGTAAAAGAGAGAGAGGAAAAAAATGTATGAGTTACATGATTTGACACCCTTCTCAAATTGGGAAATCATAGTTGCAGTGTTGGCCGTAGGTTGTAGTACCTAGACTTGTGCGTGGGGCTACATACAGCCAACAAAAAATTACACAACCACATGTATACCTATAGCAGCAGCGGCAGAAGTAGTACTGCTACTACGATACTATCATATAAATAAACCTATAACCTTTCTTCATATAGTGTACATATGATGTTACATATATCGCTTGTAGTATCCGTTGTATTCGTCGTTATCAGCACATTCGGAAACAGAATAAAGTTCGTCGGATTGCCAATTTGAATCTGTGGTTTTTTCCTTCCTAGCTTGGGTGACCTTCACCTCTTGGGGTCATGGGCGTCCGTTAAGTGCTGTGTGGGCTTTGAAAAAATATTGAGAAAGCAAGCTCCGAAGACCACGTGGCCTTATTCCGAAACCTCGATTGTCCACAATTTCCGCGCGCTGCGCGCGCAGACGACCTGTTTACGGTTGCTTCTAGAGGGTCGTGAGCGATTTGCATTTGAAGGATATTCTGGCATATGAAGCTTTATGCAAGTTATCTCACTCAAGAAACCAAAGTGAGACTACTATTCTATTTGTTGTTTTCAAACAAAGGTAGGATTCACATTTAAAAATAAATGTCCATTGATTTATAACACGAAGCGGCGTTCGTTGGCACACGAGGGCGGATGAGGAGTCAAGACTGCTCCAACCACATATGAAGTAAAAGCAAGTTGCAGATCGAGGAACAACCGCTTGGCCAAGAGAGAAAAAGCAGGGCACAATTCGGCATGACAAAACCTGCCAAAGTGGAATAAATGGCCACAATGTCAGGAGGATGGCCACTTCTGTCTCGAAAGCCCGATGATCGAGCAAAATTTGTCAATCTGCAAGTTGAACGTTGTGATTTTATCGATGTCAAAGAAATATGCAAAAACTTGTGTTTCGGTATTCTGACGGTGTTTCGCTGTCAGTACTGTAGACCAGTGAAGATAAGCTATGAGATTCCGTGAAAAATATTTTAATTCTGGGACTAATTTTACGAATTGCTTCCTAGACATCGCATGTTCTAGCAAGCTGAAGGAATCGATAGACGATGCACTTCAATTTGAACAATATATATCTTGCACTTCAATTTAAACAAAAACAGTTCGGAGCCCCAATGATCAGAAACGAGACAGCAAACAATTGAGGAGCGCGTAGAGACATTGTAATGCCGCTATATAGGAAGATTGATGTCTATGTCAACAAAACACGGGAAGAATGTATAATTCTAAGCAAAGATGAGAAGCCATTTTTTTAATCATAAGGACTATACCAGGAAAACCGTGCGAAAATTAGCACCTTTCGACCTTCCGTGTGTTCTACTTTCATGAAATGCAAAAAAAAAATTTGCGCGATACAACTTTGTGATCTTCAGGTCAAATTTCTCGTCGAAAGAAACGGGTAACAAGCCTACGAGGCCAACGAAAAATTATAACTTGGGTCTCGAGAAATGGCTAACCGGTCTTCTGATTCCAGGCTTGTCCCTAGACCCAAACTAGGTGGACCCAGGAAGGTATTGATTCACCAAAAGAGAGAGAACTACTGCCCGTGGGTGGACGAACATTTTCGACCACAAAAAAATCACACATTAGAGCATAAATTGCCACATATAAGCCAAAAATCCGAAGGGGGAAGAAGTAAGTAAACAGGACTGCCTGAGGCCCCTCTCACAGGGCCCTAAGTAATGTTAGCCCCTCGCCCAGTCAGAAATATCTTACGTCACTGCTCACCGACAGAGTGAAACATAAATGAAGACCGCAGTGACCGATTCTAAGTTTTCCTTTCTTTCTGCAACATGGAAATCACATGACTTATTAATTTCGCCAGGGCGGAAATACCTTCACCCAATAATTCAATTTGAGCTACGCCCTGCAGTCTGGGGTAACTAGGCATACATGTTGTCAAAATTCATTTTTTGTAAAATCCAAACTGCTTGACTCCTGGCTCAGACTATTACCAAATGGCGTTATTATCTGAGATGAAAATTCGGGCCGAAAATTGACAATAATTCGGGGAAAAATCTGCACAGAAGAAGGCAAAGTGAAGTAAATGACCAAAATGTCTGCTGACTGGCCTGAGTTTCAAATCCAACGCCCGAAAAACATGCAAAACATTTCCGTGCGCTCCGCGCGGGGCTGCTTGTCTGTCGTTTAGGCAAATCATGTTCTGCAAAAGTAGAAGGGGCCCGTACGCAAGGCCAGCTCATCCACACATTTTTTGCTCCCTTCCGAATTATTATTCTCCAGTCGTCTACGGAGCATCTGTGGACCAAATGTTCACTGATGTGCCAAACAAGCTGACACTGGCACATAACTTGGCTGTGGCGAATAGTCAAGGGGGCAATTCTCCTGGATGAAAGTTGAGGGTCCAAGGTGGTCAAAAAAAGTGAAAACACATAGATACGGAGGACAGAAAGTTGGGGGGGGGGGGGTCAAGACCCCAACGAGGACCTGCGCCCTTGATTGGAATAGTTCCTAGCGATACACCGTATATTGGACTAATTGGCAAACATTTATTTTCATTCATTTTTTTCAACCTCAAGTTAGGTGATATTGTGAATCTATGCCTAATATAGTAAAGATGGTAAAAGGATATAACGGATTGCGACATAAACCAACAAAAACTAGGTAGGACCGGGTTGCAGGATCAATTTCGAGAGTGAAAACACGAACGAAATACCCAAATTCGGATAAATAATGGAAGATATTTTGGGCAAAGTAATAAAGGATCAGAAAACGTTTCTATTAGTTTTCACTTATGGATTTGGTGGCCGAAATTTTGGCGCGCATCAGTACTGATATTAAGTTGTGCATATGAATTGTTTTACTGCGGGCCCCAATTTTGCCGAAATTGTGAACGTGTACCGGCACCTAGTCATTTTATTATAGTGCTGTGTGCGGGGCTCCACAGTGATAATCATAGTTGATGGAACCGTTAAACTGATTCAAGATTGTCTAACCGAATAATAATTGCGTTGGAAATTATCTTAAGTCAACCCAATTTCCAGGTGCGGGCCCAGATGAAGATCTTGACTCCACCCGAAGTCGAAAGCAAGGAATTACCCATGTTTCATAACCGAATTCTCGAATTTCAAATCGAATGGCGACAAGTGCAGAAAGTTTCAATGGCTTTTTTCTACCCGTCCTGGCCATGTGAATATGCGATTGTAATCGTCGAATCATTTTGTTCACTCGAATATCCTTGGGGACAGGACTACCCCCCCCCCCCATTTATCTGAGATGAAAATTCGGGCGAAATTCGTGGACCAATTGGGAAGGGGAAAGGCCACAAGTGACAAAAATTGCCTTGAATTTTTGCTGACTTTTTCGATAAATTATAAAATGCCCGAAACATTTCAAAATATCCGAGCGCTTTGCGCGCGATGGTATCTTCGATGACTGATTGTATAAAATTCGGCAAATATTTACTGCTCCCCAATTGGAATGGTCCCGTACGCCTTTTTTTTTTTATGTCTTTTCCCTTCGATCCACAACAGAGCAAACGAAGCCAGGGTAGAAAAGGTAGGGGGTAATAAAGATACAATGTGTGATAGGCGGTAAAGATCTTATTAGGCACAATGACAACTTTTTTGTCTGTCTCTACTCAAATCACACATGTAGATGGGTGCGATCGAGTCTGGGGCAAGGCCGTTTCTGGCGATCTGGAGGGTATGAAAAGCAAAAAGTTCTTGTACGCTTCGCGCCACAAGGTTGATGACAGCTCGCTTAGATGGTCATTTATTGCAGTCGATGTGTCCACACTTTTCAAAACGGATCGAACCCCATGCGGGGACGGCCTAGCGGTTTGGACTGAAGGGCAAGGTAGTCATCGTCAAGGACTGTGGAATGCGCGGTGGATTTTCACAAATCAGGGCAAAGGTATAGTTTTGAGAAGGCTAGGAAGGATGGGTTACGTATATAGGAAGGGCGGAATTTACACTTTGTGGGGCCCTGGGGCACAGGCTCAGGTGGGGCCCATCCGACTGTAGTCTATGAAAAAATTCCAATAGACTGACTAACCGGTTGTGCCAATCCCCCGCTCCCCATTCCGACACAACATGGGCACTAGCAATATACCGCATGTATTTGATTAGAGCGGCGAGATGCATTAGGCAATTTAGGATAAACAAAGGTTTGCTGTGGGCCCGCCGACCCAAGCTTTTACCCACCCACCCACCTCGACATGGACTCCTTAGAAACAAAGAATTGTATTTCCTTTTCCCGTTGAAACCTAACTTATACCATAACTCTGCGGCTTTCTGTGTTGAGACAGTCCAACATAGCGTCACGAAGTCAATTTCTCGTAAAGATGTCATAATCGATGCTCTAATGGCTAATCGGCAGAGCCGGGTACTCCCCCTGGTCTTTCTGAGTCTGTTTTTTTTTAATGATTTTGAAGGACGCTGGCAATAACACCCTTGTCGATGATAAGACCTATATAGTACGATCTGTGGCGTTTCACTTGCCGTCTGGTTGGCTCATCCTCTGTGATATTTGTATCAACAAAGAGTTTTGAAAACTCCCTGAATTGTAACAGCTCGATCCCATCGTATCATCTAACTCATCATTGTACTTGTGCACTAAAAGCAGTGGCGGATTGCTGGATTTGATCGTCTGTTGATGAGCCCACCTGGCCTGGAAAAAACCGAAATCAATGCAGGTCTCTTCATAATACGCCTGCCAATCGCTGCAAAAGTGAGCTAAACAAATTTGGTCAAACCACTGGAAGGAAGTTTCCCACACGGAACTTCGCTGAGGGGAAAGGACACCTCTCCCCATGACCGTAATCTAGGGAGTGGGTCGACATTGCTCTGCGGCCTCCGATTTGTGCGTATTGAGGCGTGCCTGACAATTTAGCACCTATTGCCTCGTATGTGCCAAAACACTCTCTTCGCCGGGGGCGTAAATATGGTGGGGGGGGGGGGTGTTACACCCCCAGAGATTATGGAAAAGTCGGTCCGTCAGTGGGCATAGTCGGTCTTGAGTGACCAAAGCCGTTTTTTAAGGACCCTTGAATATACCCCCGAAGATGATTTTCGTGACGAAGAATGCCATAAAACTGTAACTAATGGACTGAATGGATCGTTGTACGGAAGTAACCTACGGAAAGATTGGTCACCTCCCACATCCCCGTCGCTCGGCAACGGTCGTCCGAGAAATTTTTGGGAAAATGACAAAATAGTCAATCTCAATGGGCCCCTGGTCTGAGGCGGGTCTCAGACAGAAATCTTGTCGGTCCGAAGTTCACACCCCTTGAACATTGTGTATTCCCGCCCTGCTCGTCGCTCCGCACGAACTTTTTAAGAAAGGCCAATCTGCAACTGCTGTGTTTCCGCAATCCAATATCAACCTACATGGGGTCCGTTTTCCCTTCATACTACTCCCACTACGCTACTGCTAGATAGTACCTCGACTGGAACCACGGATTTTTAATGCTCATAGCATTTTTTTGTAGCAAAAACCACGTCAGGTCCCCCGAGGTGTGTTTGACACACTACAGCTTACGCCAATGAGCCGAAGTAAAATTTGCCTAATTACATTCACGA
>JAODTK010004660.1:0-25307 GCA_026419785.1 Sclerodactyla briareus | reverse complement strand
TCTGCCACCGACCATCAATGCGGCGACGAACAAAGATGTCGGCGTTGACCTATATATTTTATTTGAGCAACATATACGCGTCCGACCATAATGCTGAGAGACAGCGGCGCGCAGGCTATTCGGAACATGAATCCGCTAACAAAAATTACTGAATTTGCATTGACCGGTAAGCGAAAACCCGGACCTCCCGCGTGCAGGCGAAAAGGTCTACCACTGAACCATCATGCCGGGCGACATACAAAGGTGCCGGCGTTGACCTATACATCATAGACCACGCTGTCCGCAGTGGACTCAGTAATCCTGGGGAACGCAGCGCTCAAGGCGCATTGTCAGAAATTATATCCCGATCTAAATAACTGAATTTGCAATGACCGGGAAGCCGAACCCGGGCCCCCGCGTGGCATGGGCTAGAATTCTACCACTGAACAATCATCGGCGACAGACAAAGGTGGTGGCGTTGACCTATACATTCTATTTTAGCCACGCTGGCTGCGGTCGACGGAGTAATCCTGAAAGACCGGCGCTCAGGTCATTTCGGGAATCTATCCTGCGAACTAATAACTGAAATTATACATTGACGCCGGGATCGAACCCGGGCCCTCCCCGTGGCAGCGAGAATTCTACCACTGAACCATCAATGCGGCCACCATACACTGTTCGTCGTTGACCTATACATTCTATAAATGAACCACGCGGGCCGCGGTCGACTCTTTTTTTCTGCATTTTAATTGCATCATTTCAAAAACATCTATACGCTTAACTATTATTTTCCAATGCCGCATTAAATTATGGATCAAAGAGTGGGGATATTGATGATACTCAAATCAAACAAATACTCATATAAAAAAAAAGATGCCTACGGTCGACCTAGAAATAAGAACTTCATTTTATCGTTCGCTGATTGTAACAAAAGAGTCATTCTCAATCCACATCTTTAAACTTTTCGGGAGAACACGATACCTTCCATCAAACTTATCTCTAATTTCCCTTTACGATGTTTGACCAACCCCCAAAAAAAATTTAAAATTTGAGAAGGAGAAATACGCTGACCTTTCAAACACGAACAAGTCATCTAGAGTTTTCTCCAATGATATAACTTACACATTCCAACAAATGAACCACATTTCTTGTCGACACTCAATAGAGTTTCTAGAAGTAAATCGTAGCAATACCATAGATATAATAGTCGAATCTAAATGAATCAAGGAATCATGAGTTTTTTAAGCCAGACACCCACCCAGAAATAACAATACTATTGTTGGAACACTGCACAAAATATGGAAAAGCCTTTCCACTTCACGCAAGTGGAGACCGGGCAGAATGCCATCAACTTGCCCCACTTGGAAACCATCTTATTATTGTACAAGACTTGTGGATTAAACGCCATGAAATCAGTTAACTTATATCTAACACCTATTAAAAACCGCCTCCCAAAACCTGTCCCACTGGCGAGACGGATTTGCTTAACAATGACCGGGATTACTGATTTCCGACGGGAGGAGACCATGCTACGAGTTGAAGGGTTGCCGAACACGCAGTCTGATCAGTATAGGGAATATCCCGTAATACTTTGGAAACTTCAATAAAATAGCAGAACAGGTACTAGAATTCGAGGAAGATTAACCCAAATCGCAGGGAAAATAATACGAAGGTGCTTTGCTGTCAAATAACGAGCAAGAAACAAATAGTTTTGGCAAGGAACTACTAAGGGTGGCAACCACATAATGGTTTCACAAATACAACTTTCCATTTTCAACTTAACTTGTGGCAACTTGAAGTCACCGGTGTCCTGCTCAAGAACATGACTCTCCCTCTTAAACCAGATCCGGGCTTGTTTCCCCAAATAAAGGGAAAACCCTTTTATTAAGATCACTAAGTACAAAGTCTGGGAGGGGATACCCAGGAGCAATGTAATGAAACAAAGGATAGATAAACATATTACCCCTTAACTTCCCCAAGAAGAGTGAGGTGACGCCAGAAACGCGATTAAAATCGTGCGAGCTTTGTCAATTTTTCTTCTACACAAGGAGTTAACAGCGTATGACAACCAAAAACGCAACCCGTAATCTTAACGGAGACATCACTCCAACCAATAATTAGAGGGGGGACATCCAAGGAACCCCCGATCGTCAGGCCATAATACTTATTAACGTTAATCGTGGCTCCAGTGTCGCTGTGGAAACCTATCAAAAATACGGAAAATATTTGTGAATATCCTCACTATGGGTGGCAATACCATAGCATCATCTGCATACTGAGCAGCTTAACCCTTGTATCACTTGCGCGCCAGGGATGCTAAAACCTTCCGATGTCAGGGGAGTGATAAATGTATTTAGCGCACCGGCTCAATGACGAAAACTAACGGATCTGCGACAATGGGGCAACCATGCCTGACCCCGCGAAAGAACGAACGATCAGAAAAGTTCCATCAATGAGAATACGGAAGAAATTATTATACAAGATGGAGATCCCCTATAAAATTCTTACTAAAATTTACTTTAGTACCTGTACTAAGACAAATCCCATTTTGAACCTTGTCAAGGCTTTCTCTGCTGTTCCACAGACGTACTGGCACTAAGTAACCTTCTCTGAGATTCACCTAATCAATAATATCTCTGATAATGACATCATTATGGTGATGATCGACCTTGACAGAACAACCTTGGAAAAATCTTTAATACCTTGAGGGAGCACCTTAGATACTCTAAAATTTGCAAAACTTTAGCAAGCACTTTAATCTGCATTTAATAATCTTTATAGGGCCGCCCTTTCCAGGGTTCTTGGTATCTCCTGCTCTTCGGGAGAAGGATGAGAATACCACCGTCTGTAAGGGAAGAATCCAATCCGTAAAGATACAATAGAAAACATCAACGAGATCTTTTCCAACAATATGGATAAAACGAGAATACAAATCATACGGGAGACCATCACTAACAGGAGACTTGTTCTTGGCGTAGAATTTAGAACATGGCCTTAATTTCCTCCTAGGACAATGGGGTGATTACCATTTTTTATTTTCATCGTCGGAAGATGTTAGTGAATTCTAACTAATTCATCTTGAATGGAGAAGTTTGGCAGAATCAAAACTAGAATACAGGAACTGTAAAAATCGTGAAAGACACCAGAATTTCACCCTTTCAAGTGTGTTAATACCCACCGTTAATCCGCAATAGCATCAATAGATTTTCTTTTAGCACGGAAAATTCCCGCGTGGCAGGCGAGAATTCTAACCACTGAACCATCAATTGCGGCGACAGACAAGGTGTTCTCGTTGACCCTATAATACTCTATACTGAACACGCTGGCCGCTGTCGACTCTTTTTTTCTGCATTTAGTGCATCATTGCAAAACTATATACATTAACTATTATTTCATGCAATTAAATTATGGATAAAAGAGTGGGGATATTGATGATACTCAATCAAACAAATCCTCATAAACAAACTAATGATTCCTACTGGTCGACCTAGAAAAGACCTTCAGTTTTCGTTACTGATTGTCACAAAAGAGTCAATCCCTCAATCCACAATCTGGTTACACTTTTCGGAGAAAAAGATACCTATCCCTACAAACTCTAGCTCTTATTTCCTTTACGATGTTTGACAATAATTGAGAAGGAGAATCGCTGACTTTTCAAACCGAACACATCTAGTCTTCCACATGAAAACTTACACATCACAAATGAACCACATTCGTCGACGCAAAAACTAAAGAGTTCATAGAAGTATCTGTAGCACTACCATAGATATAATAAGTTGAATATAAAATGAACTCAGGAATCATGAGTTTTAAGAAGACCCAACCAAGAAAAAACAATACGATTATTTGAAAACTGCCACAAAATATGGAAAGCGTTTCCACTTCCGGCAAGTGGAGCCGGCGATGCCATCACTTTGCCCACTTGGAAAACCTTCTTATTAGTGTATAGACATTGTGGATAAACGCCACTGAAAATCAGTAAACTTATTATCTAACAACTATAAAAACCGCCTCCCATCCTGTTCCGCAAATGGAGAGACGGATTGCGTTCAACAAAAACGGGATTATGATTCCGACGGGAGGTGGGAGACAATGAACGAGTTGAGGGTTGCGAACAACGAAGTCTTATCAGATAAGTGAATATTCCATATTCTTTGAACAAAATTTCAATAAAATAGCAGGAAAAACCCCAACCAAGGTACTAGAATTCGGAGGAAGCTAGACCAACTCTCAGGGAAAACTAATACGAAGGTGGACTTTGCCGCAAAATAATCGAGCAAGAAAACAAATAGTTTGGCAAGTACTACTAAAACACCAACATAATGGTTTCACAAATAAAACTTCCATTTTCAACTTAAATTGTGACAAAAACGGAAGGCCACCGGTGTCCTGCTCAAGAAAACATGACCTCCTATTAACCAGATCCGGCTTGTTTGGCCCCAATAAAGGGAAAAATACAATTTATTAAGATCACTAAGTACAAAGTCTGGGAGGGGATACACAGGAAGCAAATGCTAATAAAAAAAAGGATAGATAAACAGATCCAACAACCTTAACTTTCCCAAGAAGAGTTGATGGTGACGCCCGAAACGCGATAATAATCTTGCGACTTTGTCAATTTTATTCTCCACAAGGACGTTAACGCGGTATGATACCAAAAAACGGCAACCCGTAATCTTAACGGAGACATTCACTCCAACAAATATTTTTTTCCTTATTTATTGCTCTCTTCTCTCTCACTCTTCTGTCACAAACGCAAACATTTACAAACAGATTGTGATTAAGTTATGGAAAGACAAGTAAAAAGATATGAACTTTCAATATACGTTTGGGAGTAAAATACTTTGCTAATAATATATACATGGAATGGTGAGGATATGAAAACTACAGAGTCAGACTTGGCCTCCCTCGATGAAAAGTTCTTACAAACAATTTCCTTCATCCAAACTTTACCAATTCACTCGATGGAAAAACGCTCGATCCATCAATAACAACGAAGGCCTAAGATCCATAACAAGTAGCGTCATACTATTAACCCTTTTGCCTTATGACTTGCCCCTCAAAAATGTGCACGCATCTTGATTTCCATATTAAGAATTTACAAATGCAGAAAAAATACCAAAGCTATTGTTGGAAGACATTAACCAAGCGTTTCATGTATTCAAGAATTTCATGTACGACAAAATGATTTTTTCTACCAAACGAACTACAATTTCCATACCCAGAATTGTCTTTGTTTCCGATTTTTATGTCCAAGCAAAGTTCATTGCAAAGCGTTAATGGCCTTTTAATCGTAATTTGTGGATTCAATACGTGGAATCGCGACAACGGCCTAATAAAAGCGCAGTTTGTTATCTCCAATTATACTGCAATATCGTTTTATACGGACACTAATTGATAATCGGAACAGTCTTTATAAATACGATATGGAACATCTTTCATGCGGAAATACCAAATGTACTTACCTTGACCTCGTTTCCTCGAAACAAAATGTTATGAGAAAGTCGACTACAACAGGCTGGTCAGTGTTGTTACGACAGAAGTTGTTGCTAATGCGTGTTGGCAAAATCATCATTACACTGGAGAAATTAGACCCGACATAATGAAATAATGAGAGAGAAACACAAGTGTACTCGCACATTTGTTCTTTCAGTCTATCCAGACAATGAATTGGAATATGATAATAGTGTGAACCTCGGAATGTCCTCAATATGGAACTGATCAAGTCAATTCAATAAAGCTAATTACATGCACTATTTTTCCCTAGTCATATGCCTTAAAATTGTTTATTTTTTTCCTGGTTGTAATAATGCAAACAAAAAGACGTCCCAATAAAGGGCGACGAACTACCCCCCAATAGGTCCTGGTATCGGAATGTCTCAGTTGTCCATTAATGTATATATGAAATGACAAGTCCTATAAGGGGCAAATGAACTACCCTAAGCGACCCGTGATAAGAGATCTTGGCTGGTCTATTATAAAAACAAAAAATTTTGGAACAACAAGTCCTATAAGGGGCGAACGACCTACCCCTAATAGATCCTGATAGGAGATGTCTGCTGTCCGATTATACATTTGACAATTCCTATAAGGGGCATAATGAAATACCCCTAATAGATCCGTGATATGAGAAGTTTGGCTGTCGATTATAAAATTAACAAGTCCTATAAGGGGCAAATGGACTAACCCTAATAGATTCCGTATAGGAGATGTTTGGCTGGTCGAATTTATAAATTGACCATTACATAAGGGGCAACGAACCTACCCGCCTAATAGATCCGTGAATAGGAGATTCTGCTGTCGATTATAAATTAACAAGTCCTATAGGGGTCAAATGACTACCCCTAATAATCCTGATAGGAGTGTTTGGCTGTCGCTTATAAAATTGAAAGTCACTAAGGGGCAGATGAAACAACCCCTAATAAATCCGTGTGGGAAATGTTTGGCTGTCCGGCATATAAGTAACAAGTCCTATAAGGGCAAATTGACTAACCCTAATAGATCCGTGATGATATGTGTTTGGGGCTTTGTCGATTATAAATTGACAAGTCGCATAAGGGGCGAACGAACTACCCCTAATAGATCCGTGATAGTAGATGTCTGGCTGTCGATATAAATTTGACAGTCCTATACGGGCAATTGGACTATCCCTAATAGATCCGTGATTGGAGATATTTTTGCTGTCGATTATAAAAGTGGACAGTCCCATAAGGGCGCAGTGACCTACCCTAATAATCCGGTGGGAAATGTTTGGCTGTCGGATATAAAATTGACAAGTCTATAAGGGGCAAATGAACTAACCCCTAATAGAACCGTGATAGGAAATGTTTTCGCTGTCGACTATGAAATTACTAGTCCTATGAGGGGGCAGAATGCACTACTAGCCCCTAATAGAGTCGTGATAGGAGATGTCTAACTGTCAGTTGTAAAATTGGACAATTCCTAAAAAGGGCATATGAACTTCCCCCTAGGTCAGTGCTGATAGATGTCTGGCTGTCATTTGTACATAAATATATATGAACAGAAAATGATAATCCTTAAGGGGCCAAATGAACTGCCTCCCTACTATTCCGTGGATAGGAGGAATGTCTGGCTTTTATCTGTAGTATAGAATGACAAGTCCTTAAAGGGCAAATGAACTACTTCTTTAACGCCCATTAGATCCGTGATAGAAGATTTCTAGCATTCAGTTTGTAGTTTGAAATCCTATATATAAAGGTGCAGATGTAACTCCCCCAATTGGTCAGCGAGAAAGATGTCTGACACCATTGTAAATATAGAACTAACCCGTCCTATAAGAAGTCGATGAACTACCCCCAGTAGTTATTGTCGCGTTGCCAGTGTTGATTTTTTTTTCAGGTTAATCATATCCCTGCCTAACTGGCTATCTTCGTGGCATTGTATAATGCAGACTGTAATAGTTATAGACAGTGGAAATGTGTGACCAATCCGATGGATTTGGGTTAACATTAGCGAATGTTAACGCCCTAAGAAGTAGGTCCTAATGGTTGAAATTATGGTGAACTGACTTGGTAGGTGACTAACACCTTTGGCGGAAAGTCTTCTGGCCATTTCTCCAAATGTGACAACATTACTGGGGCAAGGGTGGGTGGGGTTTCCCTCAAGTCTTTTCCGACTGGAGCTAACTCCTCTGTCAAAAACGACGCTGTTGAAAGAAATCAGACAATATATATAATATCATGAAATACATATTACTATAATGATGTGACTTAAAATGAATATCAACAGGATTCACCGTTCCTCGCCGAATTTTGCTTATAAGCTGAGTGAATGACATGGATGAACTAACTACCTTGCACGTTGTCAAGCAAGGAGTGAACCCGGGCGTGTCGGGTGCATATAAATCCCAACGCTCATTTAAAAAACCCTGTGACCATCCATCTTGACACATTTTAGGATTCCCGGAAAATTCAGTCACGGTCCGTGGCGTCTGCACCATGTTCTGTCAGAGACCCGTATAACCGTACTGGTTCTAGTGAGTTTGAAGCTTGCCACAGACAGGCCGGAAGGCCACGGTCAAGCCATGCATTCTCGGCCGCTGGCTCGCAGGTGATTGAAGCGGTGTATGGATCTGGTTTCGTGTCTTCCATGCTGGTCTTTAATGAAGTGGGTGGCTCAAGTGGACGGGCTAACGCGTTTATTCTATGTTACTAAATTTCGCATGAATTGTAGTGAAGTTAGAAATGTGCTTATATAAAGGAAAAAATAGACACGCAAATAATAACCAAACGCGCTTTAATAAACAACGGCACTGAATAGCCCCGTGATATTTTAACAAGGAGGCGGATTGGGGGGGGGGGGCGAGTCTCCTATATTCAACAACGCAATGTCGTGTATAAGGCCTGTAGAACCCAGGAATGGCATTCGATTTTGACATCATTTCTGTTCAGTTTCCATTCCCGATATCTAGTAGTGTTTTGAGCGATATAGTTAGATATTTTAGTGTCACTAAAAACAGTGGTTGGGAAATAAACAATATCCCTCTTCTGAAACGCGAACCCGTCTTGTAATCATGTTCATAGGACCGCTAGCAATTAATCACACACGTTTAGGACTTAACCTTTGTTCTCTAAATTGGGCCACATTGGCAACTAAAACCCCCATAACCCACGTGACATTGGAAACCTGTCAAAGAATTGAAGACACGTGATAACTTCTGGGCAGTTGTCAATTAAGTTCATACAGTCACCTTTGTGTCTCTTTTTTTTTTCTCTCTCCCTCCCTCTCTTTTTTTTCAATCTGTAATTATGACCTAATACACCGCTTAAATGTTGCATATTAAGTTACACATATGCCTAGCTATTCCAGTGTTTTGTGACACAAAATTGTGTGGAATTGGTGTAAAAAAATACACAAATTGTTGGCAGATTTATACACAAGGATTGATGTAGTTTTCTTGCACAACCCGGGATAGGTGTGCTAGTTAGTAGGTTTCGCATTTCAATTAGAGTGGAGTTCTGTTGCAGGCGGGCGGCGTCCCGGGGGGGGGGGGTTTACAATGTCCCCCCAATATTTCTTGTGGGGGACAATAATATCAAATCCCCTCCCCCCATATTTTGCGGACTGGATGGAAAAAAACTAAATCAAAGTACATAAACGGTCATAAAACACGGCTTACACATGTTTCTACTCAATTGCTTCATCTTTGTATGTTGAGAAGGTCTGAAATGCACTGCACCGCTGTCTTCTGCCATTCCGATTTGGCAAATACGCTTTTTCTTCAAAAGTGTCTGTGAAAATATGGGGAGGCCACAAGAGATTTGATTTGTTCGGGACACAAATCAATGTCCCCCCCCCCACAGCAATGTTTGATCTGACTGCCATTTTCCCCAACCTTAGGCGAAAAACTATTGCCAGTTTGGTTTGGTAGAATCTCCTCCCAACGTCGCCCATTAGCCCAAGTACACTTCTGCCGTCCCAATATACACTCAAGACCTGGGGACTTGATTTAATGGCTATTGCTGTCAACACTATATCATATCACCCAACACACATCATTCATCATTAAATCTGACAGGCCTAGTGGTCACCATCCCCCAATGGATCAGACTGGGTATTGCACGTGTATGTCCTTAACCCCTACCACTGGTGGATCCCCCTGCAATAACTATGGTCCATATGGTACTGAATAAGGCACTGCTTGTTAAAACATAGCATATTGACATATTGGAAACTGAAGTCTAAATTGTAGAATAGTAGGCTATGCCTGTTTTGGTGGAGGTACCTTGTTCACGTCAAGGGATTTTTCTTCCTATGTCCCAAGGGCAAGACTGCAAGGGTAATGAGGCCTTTTCACAGGAGGGGGGGGGGGGGGGGAGATGTACTGGGGGGCTAGAATTGGAAAACTAGAAAACTATAGACTGAAACAGAGCAAGCAATGTAAGGATGTGGAGTTTTTTGCCTTGCATTCAGAATTTGTCAGAAGGAAATACAGTGGCCTCAACGGATGAAATTGAGTTTAAATGTTCAAACTCTACAAGCATGCCTCAGGACCCTGGAGGGGGGGGGGGAATAATCCCTAGACCCACTGGCTATTGTATAGGTTCATGTAGGCCTACACTGAACTGGTTTGCTGGTAGGAGGGGGTGGAACAACTGGACAATAACTGAATACTGTTTCCTTGGCCATAGTATAGGGACCTGAGGGGGCGTGCGGTCCCCTACTTCTTTAGTCAAATTCCAGAAAGGTAAGAAAAACACAAATGATGCAATAAGAATTGGATTCCCAGCTTGAAAATGGAAACGACCAGTTAAACTTCTTCCTGTGTACATCCTACAGGGTCCAAGAGAAACTAGATGACATAAGTATCGGGCGGGCCGCTGCGCAATGTATGCATACTCAAATTATTGTGTCTCAGAAATAGGAAAATGCCCGAAAACACTATTGTTTGTGTTTACTCCGAAGAGCCGAACATCAATTAATTTCGATTGACATGTTTTGGCGGACTGTGCAGTACCCAATATTCCATGTTAACCTGTGGAATGGGAGCAAATTCACTGTAAAATAACATTGAAACTGCAATCTGAAAAACATTTAAAATCACATAATGAAACAGGCTAGAGTTTATTCCACTTCAGATCCTTAATGGTTGTTCACACTTGTGCGATAACGATACGATACGCTAAATTATCGGACGTCGAGTTAACAAGTGTTATTTTAATAGGGGTGTTCACACCTTTGCGATAAGATCGAGACGATAAATTTATCGTACGTCAAGTTGAGAATATATCAACTTTGAAGTGCTGTTCACACTTATTGGCGAATACGATACCATACGTACAATAAATTTATCTGTGGAGTGTTTACACTTGTGCTATAAAAATGGTCGTACGATCATTTTATCGACTCTCGGCGACTAAACTTCAAAACTTTCACAGGAAGTTGGGATTTTAGTTGAGAGAACCCCAGTTTTCCCCTTTTGTGGTGGTCGCTTCAGGCGGTGAATAGCCTGGTCCGGCATAGTACTGAATACCAAGAATTGGTAATTTCAAAGAAATTCGAAGCTTGGTGTCATTCGCAGTACTTGAGGAGGCGTGGAAAAGGCGCAATTGGCGATCACGAATAGCAACTGACTTCACCATCCCGCCTACCCTTTCGTTAGACAACCCGTCTTAATTAGCAATCGTATCCAATAAAACTTCGAATGAGGTAGCCAAAAAGCAATTGAGATCAATCCAGCCCATTGAGCTGAAAGTTGAGTCTTTGGTTACTACTCTGCCTCAGAACAAACATGTATAAAATAAATACAAAACTTGCGTCACTGCAGTGAATCAACTTGTGGGTCAATTCTGCAAAGAGATGGAACGCCAACAGGAAATGGGGGGGGGGGGGGGGTGGGGATTTTGGCTGAAAAGTGGGTCTTTAGTGATACAATCTAGGTTTGATGAATGTATTGGGTTGTGACGTATCCGGGGAAGACAGCGCCTCTGATTGAGGTCCTCGGCCCTATTAACCACCGCCATGCATGGGACCTTCAAAACCATGATTTTAATTCGAATCCATGATGCCTCCCCATCAATAAAGTAGGTGACCAGTGAGTAATGGGGAGGGTCATGTTCCGTCACGGTGTCCCCCAAATCTCATGTGGCATTCAAAGGCAAGAGCTAATGCGTTTGTTAATGAGTGGCCGGGATAGGGGGTGTTGGGGCTGTTTAGAGTATGGTAGGGGGGTTCTCCAGAGGGTGGGGGGGGGGAGGGTGGGGGCGATCCACAGCCTCACGTCTATACGGGAACTTCATCCTCACCTTCCTGTGAAGAGACAGGCGGGAAAAGGAACGAGAAGATGTTCAACAGGAAGAGCTTAGGGGGGGTGGGGATATCATGTCGATCTAACGCCAAGTGATAATGTCTTGTAGGTTTAGTGACCAGTTAGTCCAGCACAGGTAGAGCCGTATGCATTATTTTTACGATTCTTGTTCTTGAGCTCTCTCGACTTCCATATTTCAGCTCAATTGCCTTGATTGACTGGAATTGAACTGAATACTTCTGGCCACCTCACTTCGCGTATAATACCTCCTCATGAGAACATAGCAGAGTAGACCGATTCCTGCCAATCGCGACCCGCGACAACAAAATCGGCACATTCGCGGATTCGACGTGCCCAATGAAATAGACCCATATAAATAACATAGGAGCTAAAATAGTCTTTGTCGCGGATTCGCACATTCGCGTGCCTAGTAACAAGCAATCAGTATCACGCAGATCATTTCAGATCATTATCACGAAATAGTAAGTGAACATCACATCCATCAGAGGAAAAGCTAGTCCGCGACGTAGAAATCAGTCCGAAGGAGTGGAAATTCGCTAGTCGTTAGTTTTGTCCACGATACTTCGAGGAATTTTCCCGCCGTGACTGCATCGGAGTGAATGTTCTTCTTTTTCTATCCAGTAAATGTTCACCGAGTGAATGTTTTTTACTTAACTCTTCGGAATGACAGTGAGCCAATTGTTTCACGCTTTGGTTTCCTAGACAGTGCATTCCATGAGAACAAGTCCACCCATTGCCGCCGCTAGCCTGAGTGTGCCGCCACCTCGAATTGCTCAGTTTTATAGGTTCCGATCTCATCAACTAACCCTAGGGTACCCCAATTTGGACACAATTCCAATTCTTGTCAATATAACCATGGTGCTAATGTCAGGCTTCTATACACCATACGCAAAGATACTGCATCTGGTTTAAATGTTGCATCTTCAGAACAAAAATAACCCAGGAAACATAAGTCGCGTATACAGGGACTTGTAACAAACATGAGCATTACTCTCCTAGCTAGGTTTTTCCGTCACCCCCGACAACCCTCCGAGCGCTGTAAGTATAAGGCATCAGTCATTATTCCATATGATGGTAGCAGTGGCATTGTGGCAATGTCATCTGATAGTAAGTGGCGTAAAAACGCCGTCACAACAACTGAAGACACTTGTAATGTAGCTTCGCTCCCCTCGTAGCTGCTTCGTCGAACAGGTATGCCCTATTCGAGGTGTGGCAGCCTCCGCTTGTAAGCTCTCCATCATGCCATGACGTTATTTCTAATGGATTTAATGGATCCCATTGAAATTTTCTTTTCTTCTGGGTAGTACGTTGAATATGTTCAGACCCACTGTGAACGCGTCATTCAAATACCGTTGGGTGTGTGGGTTTCAATGAACAGAACTGAAACATGATCGTGTTGGTGTTAGGGGTACGGTCCCTGAGGACAATACCCCCGTTTGTCCTCATGATACCCGAAGGAACACAGGAATAATCACGGTTCAAATCAAGGCCATCCATATTGGTGATTCCTGTCCTTTGATTTATTTTGGCCTCCGGTCATAAAAGTCTGTTACAAATGTAAAGCCAAATAACAATAACTCCATTGGCCTATATAAGGTGAGGAGTCACACACGTCCGTTTACTTTGCTTGAGCAGTCCTGTACTCGGCTAAACTCCTGGTGGCCCGTGCAGGGCATCTTGAGCTGAATCTCCCTCCGCGGATGACATACTGGCGGCGCATGCATGCACACTACCATATTAACTACAATGTGATAATAATGCCTCCGCCTGTGTACCCGCCAAGCCAAGTTCGCCTTAGCATATGGAGAAAAGTGGGTGAACCTTGAATAGTAGTGCAGATAACCGCTTTGTATCCCCGCGGTGGCCTGGTTCAACTCAAGCTTGCGAACCCGAGCCGTTCGCGTCGTCTCGATTTTCCAAAATGCGCGCAGCGAGGAGACAGAATAATCCAGAGAATCCCTCGCATGTGATATAGGGTGAGGTGCAACTTTGAACGTGAGAAGACCCGCTACCCCTTGTGTTCGGGGACTTGGACCCCATGAACAAACTGAATCGCTTGAGCTACAAGGCTGAATCAGCTGAACTAGGATTTTCTGTCTTTATATCTTCCGGACTGTTGATAATTGATATATTGGCAAGCCCGATTCCTAATAAGCTGACAGCATTAACATATGTGCCCTTTGGTGATGCTCCTCTCTACCAGGTGTTATGGTACGGCAACCCGGTGTATGGGGAAGAAAATAGAATCCGGCCGCTGTATTATAGCCATTTCTGTCGTAGTGATCGGAATCCGAGAAAAAAATGATAGGGATAATTGTTTACGGACGGCCCTCGATAACATGTCAATGCAGAACTAAGCTACATCATTCGTATACCTCAGCGTATGAACCCCAAGGGAGAAACGCCGATGCTATGTAATACGAACAGACCGCCTATCGGAAAAAAGGACAAAACAACAAAACCTGGAGGTATCGCACTTCCCCTGGTCACTATTTCGTCAACTAACTTCGATCCTCGTCGCCCCTCTCCTGTTTCTACTCGAGCACCAAATTACTCACGTCCGAGTTCGAGTTCATCATGCAGTAGCGTAAGAATTTGTTTTTTCTGGCATTAGAGGATGACTGGTGCGTAAACTATGTAAGCGGAGCGCCACCATTGGTTGGCGCGAAGTTCCAAAAAATTCTGGATTCCGGACCCTTACCGATGGGCTGGAAAAGGCTCTTGACGGGGTTTTGAGCTGCATTAAACACCTTGATGTATCGTAGTCTGCATTTCCAATTTCTTGAGAAAAAATCACATAGAATGTTAATACATAGCCGATGAGTCGAGAGGATACGAAAGAATCATACCTACTATGCAACCTCCTACATTCATTCCATCCTGCCAATTCCTACTAGCCCTTCTATTGCAAGTTACCTTTGTTCAACCATGAACGAATAGGCCTACATGTCTCAAAACTTCGATTAGTCTTAAATATTGGTAGCAGAGACATACGTGTTATACCTCTAGTCGAGCCCTCCACATCGTTAGCGCGTGGCATTCAAGAAAGTTTTTTCGTTTTAACACTGATCTCAGATTGCGGAAATGCACTTCCCCGCTTAGGCAATGAGCACACACTGGAATTGTACAATAATTTCCGAGAAGTGATCGATGTCATTCCTCACAATTCCTTCATCGTGGCAGTCATTCCTCACCAAACCTCTATTTTTAGAGTATATCCGCTGCCCATAGTAAACCTTCATTCGGGTTATAGGTTGCCAGCATCTCGGAAGATTGCTCGAACATCACTGCCGTGTAAAATGTGTGCATTCTTCGGGGCTTTGATTGAAACTAATCGAGCCAGTCCAAAAGAAAATTTGTCCATTATTTCACCATTTGTTGTCCGTTCAATTTTTGGCAATGTTACACCATGTCCCAAAATCGTTTTGTTCTGTGCCTCTCGCGTCCTATAGATAGGGTCAATGGTCATCACACGTATCCCATCCATACTGATGTGCAAGACCACCAGCCCTGCTGTTTCTTGTTTGGCATATAGCGTTCTGCAAGAAGCAGCGGCTGTATAAACAATAAAGTAGACTGGTAGCATTGGTTATGTGCATGTTCGGAAACATCCAGGTTGAAATCCAGCATTGGTTGGGGTGGGGGGGGGAGGGGGGGGGGGGAGGACTTGAAGCGTGTCCCAAACCAAATTCTCCTTGTGGCAGTCTTCCATATGTTCCACTGTTTTGCACGTGTAGTTCGTTTTAACACCATTGAGAAAACCCTATTTGCCCAAATTTGACGAAGTTCTTGTGCGTATATGGGCTATACTTTACTATATATGGTAACGCGAAAATGCAACAGCGTGCGCTGCTCGAATTGTTTTGCCTTTGGACTTCTCAACATAGAAATTAAGCAATCTATTAGAGAAAAGTGTCGGGCTCTTTGGGTTGTGGCCGTACTTGTACCTTCGTCGCTACCTTCATTTCATCTATCTGTCTATAGGAGAGGCATGCCTGGATCATTGGGGGGGGGGGGGATTATCACATCATGCACCCAACCTAAGATATTGGGGGGATTATCCCCCATCCCACTCTCCCGGGATTTACTGCCTATGGTTTAGACCGTAGAGTACATTCGCATCATTTTTCGAGTTGCCATCAAACACCACGCTATGTCAATGGCGTGGCACTTGCCAGTGTTGAATACCAGATCTGTCTGTTCTTCATTATTATTGTTTCTTCCAGCTGAAATAAACAACGCAGTATCGGACAAAATTAACCGGACGGCACGCTTCATGGAACTAACTAAATATGTTAATATAATAGCCTCTCCATAATTTTAACATAATAGCTCCGTTAATGCACTGGCCGCTTGTCCGCGAGTGCAATGTGCAACGATATATTCCGGCTTCAAAAGGTTTCCTACCTAATACCAACATACTTTTCCGCTATTTTGGTCGCTAACAGAAAGTATAAACGGCACCGTAGCATATTGATTACAGGTTTAACAGCCATACCTGACAGGTCTGCTAGAAAAGCCATGAAAACGAGCACGAAGAGTAAATCGACGGATGCCTTTAAGACGTGTTAACAATATCTTGTTTTGCGTTAGAACAGACGGTTCGCATAGCAGTTTAACTTGCAGCGCCAATGTTCCTTGTCCTAGTTGTGGCAGGGGTGACTTGTTCCTTTTGCATGGCAGATGGCAACCGGTACAACGCCAGCAGGTCTCAGTTACCCGAATTCGACAAACGATTCAATTTAAGTTAAGGGCGGGCTTGTCATCGGACGGTCCTACGGGCACCGGCGTAAAATGTGTCTTGGAACGAGTTGGAGGAGGGATTATTATCTTCGGTAAGTTCCAGTTCCACCCGACGCCAGAAAAAATCGTTGTTTTTAACATTCTCAGTTTTCCCATTTGAATAATCTCCAACATTAAACAAAATCGTATTTTTGAACCAAACAGGCCTGAACTAGTCACTTCAAGTAAAGGCCGCACTGACATCCTAAATTTTTTAATAATTACAAATTACCAAAGATTAATGGGACAGAGTATTTGCGGCCGGGTCACTTTAATTATTTCCAGACAGCAAAAACCAAAGTCATGTTTATCCATCAGTATATGTTGATGTGATGGGGGACTAGTCCTGTTTTGGTGGTCCGAAGGGGTATCTCTTCTCGGGGAAATCTTAAAATAATAGTCCATAAACAAGCTAAATTGTGGTTTAACTTACGCTACGCTGAGCGCTTTCACTATCTATATGCCTGCATATATCCGATTCTCAGATTGCAAATATCATTAAAACGCAAAACAAAGTTTGAAGGCCGAATGGTCTGAAATATATAATGTGAGGGGAGCCATTTTTCCGGTAAAGATCGAATGAGCATTGTCATGCCATGTATATAGGCATTGGCATTACTTGTGTTTTTTCAGGTGACTTTCGAAAACAGAGACCTGGATACTACACGATATTGTCAGCTGTGAATCCCTGACCATGTGTACACGGAATAAGGCAACGCCTGTTGGGTAGTACCTTATATCGGTGGGGTAATCACACGCAGACGGGCCACTCGCAGTTGCCTGCCCCTCGTTTTCCATGCCCTAATCTCGTGTGCTGAGCGCCCAGCTTGAAGGCAATAGTAATCCTTCATGACCCTACCGGGATTCGAATCCCATCTCCCGGGTGGGAGGCGACCTCTACCAATTGGTGTTATTCACAATCGGTTAAGTGAGTTGCCCCTCGGATGTCATGTGGAAATGAGAGTAAATTTACTCAATTAACTCGTATGAGACGACTAGCGCTTACATTTATCGGATGGGTTGTTCACACTGGTGCGATGAAAATGGTCGTGCGATAATTTATCGGACGTGTCGGCGCTTATAACATAACGGAAAAATTTGATGTATTCGAGCTGAAAATACAGTCTAGCTCCGCCTTTCAATGCCTCTGGCGGTGGGTTAGTTTCTCTTGGCAAGTTCTTGTGTCAGAGTTGCAATTTCAAAGCACTTCGAAACTTGTGTCTTTCTCATTAGGATTCCGTGTTATATAGTGCGGTATTCCACTTACTGAAAAGCAATCAGCACATTTATCAGCCTCCTTTCTTGGTGAGTGAGTCCCTTGTGCTCACAACATAGGCATCAAGCGCAACCCCCCCCCCCCCATAGCTTGTCACTGCTGTTGCCTTCCTTGTTTTTATTCCCGCGTAGCATTCTTCAACAGTGAGGCTAAGCTCGCATGCAACATCGGGTGGACCCCAGCGTCAGGCTGTGGACCCTCCTCCTGGGAACCGCATACCCCATCTAAGAAATGCTGTCTGATTCTGGCGCCGCCCCCTGCTGGAACGTCTCCATACTCCCGCCTCCCTGTGGTCACTGCCTATCTCCTCTTGCCGTTGCATGTTACATGTTACTTGGTGAATACCGACGCCACTTGACTCCTATAAAGGAGAATGTACAAACTACTGTGATTGCGTGAACATTCCTAACTTTTTTGGGGGAAAAAAAAAAAAAAAAAAAAAAAAAACAAAAACCCCAAACCCCTTTTTTTTTGTTCAGTTGACGGCCAAGTAAGGTTGCGTATCGTATCTGCATCGCACTAGTGTGACCTCCTTTATGTCCCTAACACCCCCGACGCACCGCCCCCCCCCCCCCTCCCCATTGGCCCCTCACCCCATGATAATCCACACAATTATTGCGTCGTCTGCCAATTGTCCGAATTACAGGAGATGGATCCATTTGGCATATAGGCCATACGATTTGTAATGGAAACTTTCTGTCTTGGAAAAGGCAATTCGAAGTTAAAAACCTGCAGCACGTCACTCGTATAATATGCGCACGTATTCCAAACTATATAGTCGCATATCGAGAAAAAATGGCGTGCAAAACGTTCATACATGTTTGTCAAAGAGGCAAACATCGGCGGGTTTGCACTTTTGTCTCGCCTGACCTTTGGCTCCGAGGGTCGAACCCTCACCCTACCCTAAACCGACCATCCCCCTCCCCCTTTTTCCACCAACTCCTTCGGTGTCACGCCAGTTTAGGCCTAGTTACGTCCGCCTTATATCCGAGCAGTTTCCATATCGAACGATCTTTACCCGATTAAAATAAACAATAACCATACAACCATCTATCTTCAACATGAAGGTCAGTTCTCTTGCCCTATTTTTTCTCCACGTCTGAACAGTTAAGGTTCCCTAAATCATTAACGCGTACGGTATATACCGGGCAAGCCAGTGTTTTCACATTGCTCAGGTATACGTTGCAATGTCACTCATCCAGGGTGAACGCAATCAACAAACTATCTAATGATTAAGCTATCTCGGCGGGAATTTTGACGGCCGTAAAAGCTGGGCAGCGGGCGTGTTATTGGGATTTAGGTTACAGTGACTGTTTATGAGTGGTCACAGGTCAGTTATTCGATACAGGCTATCGTGAACCTTTCATCCGCGAATCCACTGAAGCCGCCGGCCAGTAGCACAACGCCATACATTAATGCTCAGTACGGTAGTCCAGCCTGCCGAATTTGACTGGTGGGGGTAAGACGTTTCGCAAGATTCCGCTAACAAGACAAACCAAACACGCTCCAGGTAAGCTGATACAGCTGTACAGTTACTATTCATCGGCCAATAATTTTATCATTTTCAACTTTTGAAGAGTAATGTTTGTGCAAGTCTTCTCCTGTTCCCTGTTTTGATGATTGAATGTTTCAAATTAAATTTTTCCTTAGTGAATAGTGAAACCTAAATGTTAAATTGTGGCATTTCGGAACTTTTTATGACCACTAATTCCCCCTTTGATGAATCAGTTTATACGTGGATGCATATGTTACACATGTCTAGTCAGTTTAATAAGTCCATCAAATTTTTTGAGTATTAATTTTCAACTTTAATTTGATGGATTCTATTCATTATTACAATTGGGGTACTCTTGTATTAACTCTGGAATAGTTTCTATCCGCAGTCCAGTCAAATTTGAATACGTTTCTCATAATTAGTAAGATTTTCTAGACCGCATGAATGTGACGCCCAGCCTCCCCGCGAATTTTTCTTTTTTTTTTCTTATCTTATGACAACGTCAGGTGAAGCTTGAGATCGCTTCGGTTTAATACTCTTCATGCATGATAAATGTTGAAGGCCAATGAAATGCTGAACCTAATCTTTGATACCATGATTCCTTTCAGTATTTAGTATGTTAGGAAAATCCTACCTCAAAACTGACTTTCCATCGATAGCCAGTGAAAACTGAGGAGACCTATTCTTACATAACGACCTGCACACACCGACGCAGTTCAAAATTCTTTTTTAGAGAATTGTGAACCTGATTTTCCAAAGAACATATAGAACCAAGTATTCAGTGAAATCGGAGGACTATTCTTTTTTGCAATTATGGAGGAACATATTATCAGCACTTACTTTTTGAACTCGATATCGACATTTATCTAGTTCCCCCGTGACGGTCATGCACGGGACTCATAGCAATCACTATAGAAAAAGACAGACACATTGAGCTTGACGTTATTAAACACTCCCTTTTCATTTAGTAACTTTTTGAGTGAACCATTTTCGCTTCTATTGACATTTCAAGAGCTAAACGTAATGAAGACAATTCGATATATGAAGAGTTTTGTGTTCCCTGCAGGGGTGGGAGGAAGGTTGAAACCTTGCATGTTCCCATATTTCTTAATTAAGTAGACTATTGCATGGGCCCCTGGTTAGAAGGTTGCTTACCAACGTACCCTTTTGGATTTTAATGATAAATGCCATCAGACTGTCGAGTAGACTCTTGCGCCGTCCATATCCGGCCGGGTGGAGGGCGGGGGGGGGGGGATTTTAGACTATTCCCGACAATCCTATGGAATCCGCCTCCTGGGCACAAAGTCTTTTGTGTCATACTATCATCTCACTCCTCCACCAGTTCAAAATGTATAATCATTCTTTCACTTTCATGTTTGTTATTTCCAGAAGCCGATTGCCATGACGCCATGTGCTACTGAATAACCTGTGACAATGTCTGTCCATTGGAACTGGCACAAACATCTTCGAGTGCAATCTCGAAAAATTACGGCTATAGACTCTTTATACCACTTTTAACCGCATTGGCAATACCCTGTGATCAGTTACTATAACGTACTTGCCACATAGGCCGTACTGCTGTCGTCTTGAGAGTTGACTGCACTCGTACCTCGTCCATCCTATTACTGCCTGCACTTACAATTATGACTCCTGGTTGTCGAATCGGAATCCACGAAAGATAAACAGACCCCTGGACCCGCTTCCACAATTAACCGTGGTGTGTCCGGCAATACGTTAGATGGCGCAACACTGAATGAGGAGGAGGGTTCAATATAGCAATATAAGATAAGCGTGTGCCGTGGGGCTACAAATCATTCGTTTTTTGAAGGGGTGTAGTAATCCACACTTGAACGCGCGAGTTACAAATATTCCTCATGTCTTCGGCGCCCCCTCCCCCCATTTGCTATTGAAATAGTAGTAATAAATACAAGGCCTTCAAGAAAAATGCTCATTGGTTTCAAGAGCTTCTTCCGCTCACCTCTGTTTAAAAACTTTGAGACCGGAAAATTATACGGGCCATTTTTCTATTCTAAAAATCGAGCTCTAGTATACGAATTCACATTGATATACTGAAATCAGAACTGCCTGCATATTTTTCAAACATTCATCATTGTCTCCATTCTCCATGTGGGGAAATTGATTACACACAAGTTATAGACCCATACATAGGCCTTCCTATTACACACTCATCATTCGAATCTTCTTTCTTATAGGGGGCAGTTGAAATACCCCTAATAGGCCATGCATAGCCGCATATTGCACGCAATTATCCACGAATCTCCATTCTTATAAGCGGCATTTGAACTACCCCTAATAGCCATGCATAGCCTGCTATTGCATCACAATCATCATCGACAACTAACCACTCTTATAAGGGGCCGTTGAACTAACCCCTAATAGGCCTACATAGCCTGCATAATTACAACACAATCATCATCGAATCTTCTTCATTCTTCTAAAGGGCAGTTGACTCACCCTAAAACATAAGGCCAATGCATAACCTGCATATGATTTACAACATCAATCATCGAATCTTCATTCTTATAAGGGCATTGAACTACCCTAATAGCCATGCATACTGCATATTGCATAACGCAATCATCATTCAATCTCCATTCTTATAAGGGGCCAGTTGAACTACCTCTATAGCCACATAGTTACATATTGTACACAATCATCATTTTTGAATCTCCATTCTTATAAAGGACAGTTGGACTAAAACCCTAATAGGCAGATTTCCCCATAGCTTGCATATTGTACATCAAAATCATAATCGAATCTCCATCCATATAAGGGGCAGTTGAACTAAGCCCCTAATAGGCCATACATAGCCTGCATATTAACACAATCAGAATCGAAACTTCATTCTTATAAGGGGGATTGACTACCTCAATAGGCCCCACGCATAGCCTGCACTTTGTACACAATCAGAATCGTATCTCCATCCATATAAGGGGCATTGAACTACCCTATAGGCCATATGCCACATCGCTTGCCTATTGTAACAATCCTAATCGAACTCCATTCATATATGGGCAGGTTTGACTATCCCTAATAGGCCTTATACCTGCAATTGGACACAATACGAACTTCTAGCCTATAACATTATAATGGGCAGTTGGACTATACCCCTATCGTTTCAGCAGTACAAGTATGTTCCAGGTACTCATCGTTTGTAGATTTCATGTATTAGCTGTGCTTCGATTTAAAGGAAATAAATATTGCTCTCTGAATTGTCTTTTTTTTTGTCATAATTAAATTCATTTCGAGACTCAGTCCCTGTCAACGTGTAAAAATAGAATTGATATGATGCTCTTTCCCTAAATTCCCTAATTAGGTTAGATTTTTCTTCTTAAATGGGATCTGGAAAAATCTTACTAGCGTAAGCTATGTTCTTGTGGTTTCATTAATGACCATTTGCCATTGAAAACATGAAATTGAGGTTAGAACTCTTTCCTGGCATACTTTTCATAATTATCCGAATGTTAATCAATTTCCAGTAGAATATTATAGGAATGATTTTTTGATTTGTTAATTATTTGAACTTTCCACAATAGATAGACCATTTTTCACCATTGGAATATTTAAAAAGGCGACAACTAAAACGAGAAAATCACTAGAATTTGGTAAGGGAATGAAAAAGAAAGCCAAATAAAATAGATTGACATATTTGGAAATACATGAAACGCTGTTTATTATTATCGAGCGGAGTTCAGCAGGAACGCCGAAGAAGTTACATATTTCAGTCAAACCCAGTGTTATTATCATCAGCTTAGTGAAAACCTTCTTGATCAAACAAGACAGGATAAATCTTAAGGACGTCCCAAAAAAGATTACCTTCCGTCTCGATGCGTTACATCTCACAAAGGGACAAACCCCATCCCCCATTTTCCCTTGGCATCCTAAACCCAGTTTAAGAATTCGGAGTTAGCCGCCATGGAATCACATAACTTGTTAAGGTTCCCATAAATATTAAATCGCCGAGTTACGGTTAGACACTGGCAGCCAGTGTTTTATTGCTAGCGGGTATACGTTGCAAGGGGCACTCAGCCAGGGTTGAAACCAATCCACAAACTATCAAAATGATTAAGCTGATCTCGCGGGAATTTTTGACGGCCGTTAAAAGCTGGGCAGCGGGCGTGTATTGGGAGGGAGTTAGGTTACAGTGACTGTTATGAGTGGTCACTGGTCGTTATTCGATACAGGCTATCGTGAACCTCATGCGAACCAATGAAGCGGGCCAGTAGCAACAACGCCACAGTTAAATGATCATGTACGGGAGGCACAGCATGCAGAATTTGACTGGGGTAAGACCGTTTCGCAAGGACTCCGCTAAAAAGACAAAACCAAAACACACTCAAGGGTAAGCTAGACACCGTACAGTTACGTATTCATCGGCAAAAAGTAATTATTTAACATTCAAACTTTTGGAGAGTAATGTTAGTGCAGTCTTCTCATGTTCCATGTTTTGAGATTGAAAATGTTCAATAAATTTTTACTTAGTGATAGTGAAACCTAAAGGTTTAAGTTGTGGCATTGTCAGGGAACGTTTTATGACCACTAATTCCCATTCATCGAATCAGTGTATCGGAAAGCAATATGTTACACATGTCTAGTCATTTTAATAACGTCCATCAAATATTTGAAGTATAGTCAAATAATGAGGAATTCTATTCATTTATAAAACAGATTGGGTACTCCTGGGTAGTAAACTCTGGAAATATTTCTATTCAGTCCAGTCAAATTTGATAAGTTTCTCATCAAATATAAGTGGATTCTCTAGACCGCATGATGTGACGCCCCGCCGCCCCCGCGTATTTTCTTTGTTCTTTATTATTCTAAACGTTCCAGGTGAAGCTTGAGAGTCGCTTCGCGTTTATTTAATACTTCATGCAATGATAAATGTTGAAGGCCATGTAAAATTGTGAACAAATCTTGTAATTACCATGATTCTTCCATTGATTAGTATGTTAGGAAAATCTATCTCAAAATGACTTTCCACGATAAGACAGTGAAAAACTGAGGAGACCTAGTATTACATAAACACCTGCACAAAACGAAATCAGTGCAATACTTTTTAAGAGAATTGTGAAACTGATTTTTCAAAGAACATATGGAACCAAGTATTCATTGAAATCGGAGGCAAAATTCCTTTTTTCCAATTATGGAGGAAACATATTATACAGCAATACTGTGTGAACTCGATTAGCGACATTATATAGTTCCCTCGTGACGTCATTGCACCGGGATTCAGAGCAATCAATATAGATAAAAAGAAAGACCACATTTGAGCTTAGACGTTATTAAACACTCCTTTTCATTAGTAAACTTTTGGAAGTGAACAATTTTCGCTTCTATTGCCTTTTCAAGAGCTAAAGTAATAAGAACAAAATTCGATGATGAAGATTGTTTTGTGTTCACCGCAGGGGTGGGAGGATAGGTTAAACCTTGAATGATCCCATATTTCTTAAGATCAGTATACTATTGCATGGGCACATGTTATTTTAGAGGTTGCTTACCACGTACCTTTTGGATTTGAAGATAAAATGCCATCCCAGCTGTCGAGTGAACTCTTGCGACGCTCCATGATCCGGGGGAGGGAGGGGGGGGGGGGAGTTAGGGTTAGACTATTCCCGACAATCGTATGGAAATCGCAGCTCTGGCACAAAGTCTTTGTGAGTCATACTATCAACTCCCCACCAGTTTCAATGTATAATCATTCTTTTCATGTTTTGTTTTTCCAGAAGCCGAGTGCCATGACCCATTTGCGACGAGAGAGAAACTGTGACAATGGCTGCCAAATGGAACTGCACAGACATCTTCGAGTGCTAACTCGGAAAATACGGGGAGATAGACTCTTTAGCACCACTTTTAACCGAATTGCAATACCGTGATCATTTACTATAACGTACTTGCCACATAGGCTACTGATGTCGTCTTTGAGACTGACTGCACTCGTACTCGTCCCCCTAATACTTGGATCACTT